>BLSH010464798.1:1631093-1647017 GCA_018402905.1 Glandirana rugosa
TATATCCCTCTCCAAGGACGACGACCACACTCCCTGTCTAGTCACAAGATTTTAGTAGAGTATGACCATATCCCTCTCCAACGACGACGACCACACTCCCTGTCTAATCACAAGATTTTTGTTTATTATGACTATATCCCACTCCAAGGACGACGACGGCACTCCCTATCTAATCACAAAAGTTTTGGTATGTCCCTCACACCAGCAGCAGGATCCTCTCCCTATAGCAGTATGAGATGGTTTTGAAAACACTAATCTATCCCTCACGGCAGCAGCAGGAACCTCACCCTATATCAGTATTATTTGTTTTTAGAACACTAATCTGTCCCTCACACCAGCAGCAGCAACCTCTCCCTATACCAGTATGAGATGATTTTAGAACACTGATCTGTCCCTCACACCAGCAGCAGGAACCTCTCCCTATATCAGCAAGAAATGATTTTAGAACACAAATTTGTCCCTCACACCAGCACCAGGAACCTCTCCCTATAACAGTATGAGATGATTTTAGAACACTAATCTGTCCCTCACACCAGCACCAGGAACCTCTCTCTATAGCAGTATGAGATGATTTTAGAACACTAATCTATCCCTCACAGCAGCAGCAGGAACCTCTCCTTGTAGCAGTATGAAAGGATTTTAGAACACTAATCTATCCCTCACAGCAGCAGCGGGAACCTCTCCCTATAGCAATATGAGATGATTTTATAACACTAATTTGTTCTTCACACCAGCTCCAGGAACCTCTCCCTATAGCAGTATGAGATCATTTTAGAACACTAATCAATCCCTCACAGCAGCAGCAGGAACCTCTACCTATAGCAGCATGAGATGATTTTAGAACGCTAATTTGTCCCTCACACCAGCACCAGAAACCTCTCCCTATACCAGTATGATTTTAGAGCATTAATCTGTCCATTACACCAGCACAAGGAACTTCTCCCTATAGCAGTATGAGATGATTTTAGAACACTAATCTTTCCCTCACAACAGCACCTGGAACCTCTCTCTATAGCAGTATTAGATGATTTTAGAACACTAATCTATCCCTCACAGCAGCAGCAGGAAGGAACCTCTCCCTATAGCAATATGAGATGATTTTAGAATGCTAATCTATCCCTCAAACCAGCATCAGGATGGAACCTCTCCCTAAAGCAGTATGAGATGATTTTAGAACACTAATCTATCCCTCACGGCAGCAGCAGGAACCTCTCCCTATAGCAGTATTATTTGATTTTAGAACACTAATCTGTCCCTTAAACCAGCAGCAGCAACGTCTTCCTATACCAGTATGAGATGATTTTAGAACACTGATCTGTCCCTCACACCAGCAGCAGGAACCTCTCCCTATACAAGTAAGAAATGATTTTGGAACACTAATCTGTCCCTCACAGCAGCACCAGGAACCTCTCCCTATAGCAGTATGAGATGATTTTACAACACTAATCTATCCCCCACAGCAGCAGATGGAATCTCTCCCAGCACCAGTAACCTCTCCCTATAGCAGTAAGTGATGATTTTAGAACACTAATCTGTCCCTTACACCACCACCAGGAACCTCTCCCTATAGCAGTATGTGATGATTTTAGAACACTAATCTGTCCCTCTCGCCAACACCAGGAACCTCTCCCTATAGCAATATGAGATGATTTTTGAACGCTAATCTATCCCTCACAGCAGCAGCAGGAACCTCTCCCTATAGCAGTATGAGATGATTTTAGAACACTAATCTATTTCTAACAGCAGAAGCTGGAACCTCTACCTATAGCAGTATGAGATGATTTTAAAACACTAATCTGTCCCTCAAACCAGCACCAGGAACTTCTCCCTATACCAGTATGATATTATTTTAGAACACTAATCTGTCCGTTACACCAGCACAAGGAACCTCTCCCTATAGCAGTATGAGATCATTTTAGAACACTAATCTGTCCCTCACAATAGCACCAGGAACCTCTCTCTATAGCAGTATGAGATGATTTTAGAACACTAATCTATCAATCACAGCAGCAGCAGGAACCTCTCCCTATAGCAGTATGCGATGATTTTAGAACACTAATCTATCGCTCACAGCAGCAGCAGGAACCTCTAGATTAGTATTCTAAAATCATCTCGTACTGCTAGAACACTAATCTATCCCTCACACCAGTACCAGGAATGAACCTCTCACTATAGCATTAAGAGATGATTTTAGAACACTAATCTATCCCTCACAGCAGCAGCAGGAACCTCTCCCTATAGCAATATGAGATGATTTTAAAACATTAATCTGTCCCTCACACCAGCACCAGGAACCTCTCCCTAAAGCAGTATGAGATGATTTTAGAACGCTAATCTATCCCTCATACCAGCACCAGGAACCTCTCCCTATAGCAGTATGAGATGATTTTAGAACGCTAATCTATCACTTACAGCAGCCGCAGGAACCTCTCCCTATAGCAGTATGAGATGATTTTAGAACACTAATCTATCACTCATAGCAGCAGCAGGAACCTTTCCCTATAGCAGTATGAGATTATTTTAGAACACTAATCTATTTCTCACAGCAGAAGCTGGAACCTCTACCTATAGCAGTATGAGATGATTTTAAAACACTAATCTGTCCCTCAAACCAGCACCAGGAACTTCTCCCTATACCAGTATGATATTATTTTAGAACACTAATCTGTCCGTTACACCAGCACAAGGAACCTCTCCCTATAGCAGTATGAGATCATTTTAGAACACTAATCTGTCCCTCACAATAGCACCAGGAACCTCTCTCTATAGCAGTATGATATGATTTTAGAACACTAATCTATCAATCACAGCAGCAGCAGGAACCTCTCCCTATAGCAGTATGAGATGATTTTAGAACACTAATCTATCGCTCACAGCAGCAGCAGGAACCTCTAGATTAGTATTCTAAAATCATCTCTTACTGCTAGAACACTAATCTATCCCTCACACCAGTACCAGGAATGAACCTCTCACTATAACATTAAGAGATGATTTTAGAACACTAATCTATCCCTCACAGCAGCAGCAGGAACCTCTCCCTATAGCAGTATGAGATGATTTTAGAACATCAATCTGTTCCTCACACCAGCTCCAGGAACCTCTCCCTAAAGCAGTATGAGATGATTTTAGAACGCTAATCTATCCCTCATACCAGCACCAGGAACCTCTCCCTATAGCAGTATAAGATGATTTTAGAACGCTAATATATCACTTACAGCAGCCGCAGGAACCTCTCCCTATAGCAGTATGAGATGATTTTAGAACACTAATCTGTCCCTCACACCAGCACCAGGAACCTCTCTCTATAGCAGTATGAGATGATTTTAGAACGCTAATCTATCCCTCACAGCAGCAGCAGGAACCTCTCCCTAAAGCAGTATGAGATGATTTTAGAACACTAATCTATTTCTCACAGCAGAAGCTGGAACCTCTACCTATAGCAGTATGAGATGATTTTAAAACACTAATCTGTCCCTCAAACCAGCACCAGGAACATCTCCCTATACCAGTATGATATTATTTTAGAACACTAATCTGTCCGTTACACCAGCACAAGGAACCTCTCCCTATAGCAGTATGAGATCATTTTAGAACACTAATCTGTCCCTCACAATAGCACCAGGAACCTCTCTATAGCAGTATGAAATGATTTTAGAACACTAATCTATCAATCACAGCAGCAGCAGGAACCTCTAGATTAGTATTCTAAAATCATCTCGTACTGCTAGAACACTAATCTATCCCTCACACCAGTACCAGGAATGAACCTCTCACTATAGCATTAAGAGATGATTTTAGAACACTAATCTATCCATCACAGCAGCAGCAGGAACCTCTCCCTATAGCAATATGAGATGATTTTAGAACATTAATCTGTTCCTCACACCAGCTCCAGGAACCTCTCCCTAAAGCAGTATGAGATGATTTTAGAACGCTAATCTATCCCTCATACCAGCACTAGGAACCTCTCCCTATAGCAGTATGAGATGATTTTAGAACGCTAATCTATCACTTACAGCAGCCGCAGGAACCTCTCCCTGTAGCAGTATGAGATTATTTTAGAACACTAATCTTTCCCGCACAGCAGCAGCAGAAAACTCTCCCTATAGCAGTACGAGATGATTTTAGAACATTTTTCTATCCTTCATGATAGCAGCAAGAACCTCTCCCTATAGCATTATGAGATGATATTAGAATGCTAATCTATCCCTCACACCAGCACCAGGAACCTTTCCCTATAGCAGTATGAGGTGATTTTAGAACACTAATCTGTCCCTCATACCAGCAACAGGATCCTCTCCCTATAGCAGTATGAGACGATTTTAGAACACTAATCTACCCTTTACAGCAGCAGCAGGAACCTCTCCCTATAGCAGTATAAGATGATTTTAGAACACTAATCCATACCTCACAGCAGCAGCAAGAAGGTACATCTCCCTATAGCAGTATGACATGATTTTAGAGTGCTGATCTATCCCTCACACGAGCATGAGGATGGAACCTCTTCCTATACCAGTATGAGATGATTTTAGAACACTAATCTATACCTCACGGCAGCAGCAGGAACCTGTCCATATATCAGTATTATATGATTTTAGAACACTAATCTGTCCCTCACACCAGCAGCAGCAACCTCTAGCTATACCAGTATGAGATCATTTTAGAACACTGATCTGTCCCTCACATCAGCAGCAGGGACCTCTCTCTATACCAGTAAGAAATTATTTTAGAACACTAATCTGTCCCTCACACCAGCAGCAGGAACCCTTCTCTATAGCAGTAAGAGATTATTTTAGAACACTAATCTATCACTCACAGCAGCAGCAGAAACCTCTCCCTATAGCAGTATGAGATGATTTTAGAAAACGAATCTGTTACTCACACCAGCTCCAGGAAGCTCTCCCTATAGCAGTATGAGATGATTTTAGAACGTTAATCTATCCCTCACAAAAGCTCCAGGAACCTCTCCTTATAGCAGTATGAGATGATTTTAGAATGCTAATCTATCCTTCACAGCAGCAGCAGGAACCTCTCCCTATAGCAGTATGAGATAATTTTAGAAAACTAATCTATCCTTCACAGCAGCAGCAGGAACCTCTACCTATAGCAGTATGAGATGATTTTAGAACACTAATCTGTCCCTCACACTATCACAAGGAACCTCTCCCTATAGCAGTATGAGATGATTTTAGAACACTAATCTGTCCCTCACAACAGCACCAGGAACCTCTCTCTATAGCAGTATGAGATAATTTAGAACACTAATCTATCCCTCACAGCAGCAGCAGGAACCTCTCCCTATAGCAGTATGAGATGATTTTAGAACACTAATCTATACCTCACAGCAGCAACAAGAAGGTACATCTCCCTATAGCAGTATGACATGATTTTAGAGTGCTGATCTATCCCTCACACAAGCATGAGGATGGAACCTCTTCCTATACCAGTATGAGATGATTTTAGAACACTAATCTATACTTCACGGCAGCAGCAGGAACCTGTCCCTATAGCAGTATTATATGATTTTAGAACACTAATCTGTCCCTCACACCAGCAGCAGCAACCTCTAGCTATACCAGTATGAGATCATTTTAGAACACTGATCTGTCCCTCACATCAGCAGCAGGGACCTCTCTCTATACCAGTAAGAAATTATTTTAGAACACTAATCTGTCCCTCACACCAGCACCAGGAACCTTTCCCTATAGCAGTAAGAGATGATTTTACAACACTAATCTATCCCCACAGCAGCAGATTGAACCTCTCCCAGCACCAGCAACCTCTCCCTATAGCAGTATGTGATGATTTTAGAACACTAATCTGTACCTCACACCAGCACCAGGAACCTATCCCTATAACAGTATGAGATGATTTTAGAAAACTAAACTATCCCTCACAACAGCTGCAGGAACCTCTCCCTATAGAAGAATGAGATGATTTTAGAACACTAATCTATCCCTCACAGCAGCAGGAACCTCACCCTATAGCAGTATGAGATGATTTTAGAACACTAATCTGTCCCTCACACCAGCACCAGGAACCTCTCCCTATAGCAGTATGATATGATTTTAGAACACTGATCTGTCCGTTACACCAGCACAAGGAACCTCTCCTTATAGCAGTATGAGATGATTTTAGAACACTAATCTGTCCCTCACAACAGCACCAGGAACCTCTAGATTGGTGCTCTAAAATCATCTCGTACTGCTAGAATGCTAATCTATCACTCACAGCAGCACCAGGAATGAACCTCTCACTAAAGCAGTATGAGATTATTTTAGAACACTAATCTATCACTCACATCAGCAGAAGAAACCTCTCTCTATTGCAGTATGAGATGATTTTAGAACACCAATCTATCCCTCACAGCAGCAGCAAGAACCCTTCTCTATAGCAGTAAGAGATTATTTTAGAACACTAATCTATCACTCACAGCAGCAGCAGAAACCTCTCCCTATAGCAGTATGAGATGATTTTAGAAAACGAATCTGTTACTCACACCAGCTCCAGGAAGCTCTCCCTATAGCAGTATGAGTTGATTTTAGAACGTTAATCTATCCCTCACAAAAGCTCCAGGAACCTCTCCTTATAGCAGTATGAGATGATTTTAGAATGCTAATCTATCCTTCACAGCAGCAGCAGGAACCTCTCCCTATAGCAGTATGAGATAATTTTAGAAAACTAATCTATCCTTCACAGCTGCAGCCGGAACCTCTCCCTATAGCAGTATGAGATGATTTTAGAACGCTAATCTGTCCCTCACACTATCACAAGGAACCTCTCCCTATAGCAGTATGAGATGATTTTAGAACACTAATCTGTCCCTCACAACAGCACCAGGAACCTCTCTCTATAGCAGTATGAGATAATTTAGAACACTAATCTATCCCTCACAGCAGCAGCAGGAACCTCAAGATTAGTGCTCTAAAATCATCTCGCACTGCTAGAACGCTAATCTATCACTCACACCAGCACCAGGAATGAACCTCTCACTATAGCAATATGAGATTATTTTAGAACACTAATCTATCAATCACAGCAGCAGCAGGAATTTCTCCCTATAGCAATATGATATGATTTTAGAACTCTTTTCTGTTCCTCACACCAGCTCCAGGAACCTCTCCCTATAGCAGTATGAGATGATTTTAGAAAGCTAATCTATCCCTCACAGCAGCAGCAGGAACCTCTCCCTATAGCAGTATGAGATGATTTTAGAATGCTAATCTATCATTCACATCAGCAGCAGGAAATTCTCCCTATTGCTGTATGAGATGATTTTAGAACAATAATCTATCCCTCACAGCAGCAGCAGGAACCTTTCTCTATAGCAGTATGAGATTATTTAAGAACACTAATATATCCCTCACTGCAGCAGCAGGAAAGTCTCCCTATAGCAGTATGAGATGATTTTAGAAAACACTAATCTATTCCTCACACCAGCACCAGGAACCTTTCCCTATAGCAGTATGAAATGTTTTTAGAACACTAATCTGTCCCTCACAACAGCACCAGGAACCTCTAGATTAGTGCTCTAAAATCATCTCGTACTGCTAGAACGCTAATCTATCACTCACACCAGCACCAGGAATGAACCTCTCACTATAGCAGTATAAGATTTTTTTTAGAAAACTAATGTATCCCTCACAGCAGAAGCAGGAACCTCTCCCTATAGCAATATGAGATGATTTTAGAACTCTATTCTGTTTCTCACACCAGCTCCAGGAACCTCTCCCTTTAGCAGTATGAGATGATTTTAGAAAGCTAATCTATCCCTCACAGCAGCAGCTGGAACCTCTCCCTATAGCAGTATGAGATGATTTTAGAACGTTAATCTGTCACTCACATCAGCAGAAGGAACCTCTCCCTATTGCAGTATGAGATTATTTTAGAACACTAATCCATCCCTCACAGCAGCAGCAGAAATCTCTCCCTATAGCAGTATGAGATTATTTTAGAACACTAATCTGTTCCTCACACCAGCTAAAGGAAGCACTCCCTATAGCAGTATGAGATGATTTTAGAACACAAATCTGTCCATCGCACCAGCACCAGTAACTTCTCCCTATATCAGTATGAGATGAATTTACAACACTAATCTATCCCCCACAGCAGCAGATGGAACCTCTCCCAGCATCAGGAACCTCTCCCTATAGCAGTATGAGATAATTTTAGAACACTAATCTGTTCCTCACACCAGCTCCAGTAAGCTCTCCCTATAGCAGTATGAGATTATTTTAGAACACTAATCCATCCCTCACAGCAGCAGCAGAAACCTCTCCCTATAGCAGTATGAGATGATTTTAGAACGTTAATCTATCTCTCACACCAGCTCCAGGAACCTTTCCTTATAGCAGTATGAGATGATTTTAGAACGCTAATCTATCCTTCACAGCAGCAGCAGGAACCTCTACCTATAGCAGTATGAGATGATTTTAGAACACTAATCTGTCCATCACACCAGCACCAGGAACCTCTCCCTATACCAGTATGATATGATTTTAGAACACTGATCTGTCCCTCACACCAGCTCCAGGAACCTCTCCTTATAGCAGTATGAGATGATTTTAGAATGCTAATCTATCCTTCACAACAGCAGCAGGAACCTCTCCCTATAGCAGTATGAGATGATTTTAGAACACTAATCTATCTTTCACAGCAGCAACAGGAACCTCTACCTATAGCAGTATGAGATGATTTTAGAACACTAATCTGTCCATCACACCAGCACCAGGAACCTCTCCCTATACCAGTATGATATGATTTTAGAACGCTAATCTGTCACTCATATCAGCAGAAGGAACATCTCCCTGTTGCAGTATGAGATTATTTTAGAACACTAATCTATCCCTCACAGCAGCAGCAGAAACCTCTCCCTATAGTAGTATGAGATTATTTTAGAACACTAATCTGTTCCTCACACCAGCTAAAGGAAGCTCTCCCTATAGCAGTATGAGATGATTTTAGAACGTTAATCTATCTCTCACACCAGCTCCAGGAACCTCTCCTTATAGCAGAATGAGATGATTTTAGAACGCTAATCTATCCTTCACAGCAGTAGCAGGAACCTCTACCTATAGCAGTATGAGATGATTTTAGAACACTAATCTGTCCATCACACCAGCACCAGGAACCTCTCCCTATACCAGTATGATATGATTTTAGAAAACTGATCTGTCCCTCACACCAGCTCCAGGAACCTGTCCTTATAGCAGTATGAGATGATTTTAGAACGCTAATCTATCGTTCACAGCAGCAGCAGGAACCTCTCCCTATAGCAGTATGAGATGATTTTAGAACACTAATCCATCCTTCACAGCAGCAGCAGGAACCTCTACCTATAGCAGTATGATATGAATTTAGAACACTAATCTGTCCCTCACACCAGCTCCAGGAACCTCTTCTTATAGCAGTATGAGATGATTTTAGAATGCTAATCTATCCTTCACAGCAGCAGCAGGAACCTCTCCCTATAGCAGTATGAGATGATTTTAGAAAACTAATCTATCCCTCACAGCAGCAGCAGGAACCTCTCACTATAGCAATATGAGATGATTTTAGAACTCTATTCTGTTCCTCACACCAGCTCCAGGAAGCTCTCCCTATAGCAGTATGAGATGATTTTAGAACGCTAATCTATCCCTCACACCAGCTTCGGGAACCTCTCCTTATAGCAGTATGAGATGATTTTAGAACGCTAATCTATCCTTCACAGCAGCAGCAGGAACCTCCACCTATAGCAGTATGACAAGATTTTAGAACACTAATCTATACTTCACAGCAGCAGCAGGATCCTCTCCCTATAGCAGTATGAGATGATTTTAGAACACTAATCTGTTCCTCACACCAGCTCCAGGAAGCTCTCCCTATAGCAGTATGAGATGATTTTAGAACGCTAATCTATCCCTCACACCAGCTTCAGGAACCTCTCCTTATAGCAGTATGAGATGATTTTAGAACGCTAATCTTTCCTTCAAAGCAGCAGCAGGAACCTCTACCTATAGCAGTATGAGATGATTTTAGAACACTAATCTATCCTTCACAGCAGCAGCAGGAACCTCTACCCATAGCAGTATGATATGATTTTAGAACACTAATCTGTCCCTCACACCAGCTCCAGGAACCTCTCCTTATAGCAGTATGAGATGATTTTAGAATGCTAATCTATCCTTCACAGCAGCAGCAGGAACCTCTCCCTATAGCAGTATGAGATGATTTTAGAACACTAATCTATCCTTCACAGCAGCAGCAGGAACCTCTACCTATAGCAGTATGAGATGATTTTAGAACACTAATCTGTGCCTCATACCAGCACCAGGAACCTCTCCCTATACCAGTATGATATGATTTTAGAACACTGATCTGTCCGTTACACCAGCAGCAGAAACCTCTCCCTATAGCAGTATGAGATGATTTTAGAACGCTAATCTATCCCTCACACCAGCTTCAGGAACCTCTCCTTATAGCAGTATGAGATGATTTTAGAACGCTAATCTTTCCTTCAAAGCAGCAGCAGGAACCTCTACCTATAGCAGTATGAGATGATTTTAGAACAATAATCTATCCTTCACAGCAGCAGCAGGAACCTCTACCTATAACAGTATGAGATGATTTTAGGACACTAATCTATCCCTCACAGCAGCAGCAGAAACCTCTCCATATAGCAGTATGAGATGATTTTAGAACACAAATCTATCCCTCACAGCAGCAACAGGAACCTCTCCCTATAGCAGTATGAGATGATTTTAGAACACTAATCTATCCCTCACACCAGCACCAGAAACCTCTCCCTATAGCAGTATGAGATGATTTTAGAACACTAATCTGTGCCTCATACCAGCACCAGGAACCTCTCCCTATACCAGTATGATATGATTTTAGAACACTGATCTGTCCGTTACACCAGCAGCAGAAACCTCTCCCTATAGCAGTATGAGATGATTTTAGAACACTAATCTATCCCTCACGGCAGCAGCAGGAATGTCTCCCTATAGCAGTATGAGATGATTTTAGAAAACGCTAATCTATTCCTCACACCAGCACCAGGAACATTTCCCTATAGCAGTATGAGGTGATTTTAGAACACTAATCTGTCCCTTACACCAGCACAAGTAACATCTCACTATAGCAGTATGAGATGTTTTTAGAACACTAATCTGTCCCTCACACCAGCACCAGGAACCTCTCTCTATAGCAGTGTGAGATGATTTTAGAACACTAATTTATCCCTCAAAGCAGCAGCAGGAACCTCTCCCTATAGCAGTATGAGATGATTTTAGAACACATAATCTATCCCTCACAGCAGCAGCAGGAACCTCTCCCTATAGCAGTATAAGATGATTTTAGAGCGCTAATCTATCACTCACACCAGCACCAGGAATGAACCACTCCCTATAGCAGTATGAGATGATTTTAGAACACTAATCTATCCCTCAAAGCAGCAGCAGGAACCTCTAGATTAGTATTCTAAAATCATCTCCTTCTGCTAGAACGCTAATCTATCACTCAAACCAGCACCAGGAATGAACCTCTCACGATAGCAGTATGAGACGATTTTAGAACACTAATCTATCCCTCACAGCAGCAGCAGGAACCTCTCCCTATAGCAATATGAGATGATTTTAGAACATTAATCTGTTCCTCACACTAGTTCCAGGAACCTCTCCATATAGCAGTATGAGATGATTTTAGAACGTTAATCTATCCCTCACAGCTGCAGCAGGAATCTCTCCCTATAGCTGTAAGAGATGATTTTAGAACACTAATCTGTCCGTTACACCAGCACAAGAAATCTCTCCCTATAGCAATATGAGATGATTTTAGAGCACTAATCTGTCACTCACGACAGCACCAGGAACCTCTCTCTATAGCAGTATGAGATGATTTTAGAACACAAATCTATCCCTCACAGCAGCAACAGGAACCTCTCCCTATAGCAGTAAGATTGCCCATCGTATTCTTGTACTCACTGGTGTGGTCTACACGAATAAATCAAAAGAGGATCACGGAGTTCCCGGCTGTTTCTTCTTATCTCTTGAATATTTATTTGTATGGTGTGTGGGAACACATCACAGCGCTGGCACCCTGGCTACCACTTTGAGGTTGGATTTTCTCCACTGTGCAGAGCGTTGCAACCACATTGCTTGAAGCAGTATAAGATGATTTTAGAACACTAATCTATCCCTCACGGCAGCAGCAGGAACGTCTCCCTATAGCAGTATGAGATGATTTTAGAAAATGCTAATCTATTCCTCACACCAGCACCAGGAACCTTTCCCTATGGCAGTATGAGATGTTTTTAGAACACTAATCTTTCCCTCACAACAGCACCAGGAACCTCTAGATTAGTGCTCTAAAATCATCTCGTACTGCTAGAACGCTAATCTATCACTCACACAAGCACCAGGAATGAACCTCTCACTATAGCAGTATGAGATTTTTTTGAACACTAATCTATCCCTCAAAGCAGCAGCAGGAACCTCTCCCTATAGCAATATGAGATGATTTTAGAACTCTAATCTATCACTCACATCAGCAGAAGGAACCTCTCCCTATTGCAGTATGAGATGATTTTATAAAGCTAATCTATCCCTCACAGCAGCAGCTGGAACCTCTCCCTATAGCAGTATGAGATGATTTTAGAACGCAAATCTATCACTCACATCAGCAGAAGGAACCTTTCCCTATTGCAGTATGAGATGATTTTATAAAGCTAATCTATCCCTCAAAGCAGCAGCAGGAACCTCTCCCTATAGCAATATGAGATGATTTTAGAACACCAATCTATCGGTCACAGCAGCAGCAAGAACCTCTCCCTATAGCAGTATGAGATGATTTTATAACACTAATCTATCCCTCACGGCAGCAGCAGGAACTTCTCCCTATAGCAGTATGAGATGATTTTATTAAACGCTAATCTATTCCTCACACCAGCACCAGGAACGTTTCCTATAGCAGTATGAGGTGATTTTAGAACACTAATCTGTCACTCACAACAGCACCAGGAACCTCGCTCTATAGCAGTATGAGATGATTTTAGAACACTAATCTATCCCTCACAGCAGCAGCAGGAACCTCTCTATATAGCAGTATGAGATGATTTTGAACACAAATCTATCCCTCACAGCAGCAACAGGAACCTCTCCCTATAGCAGTATGCGATGATTTTAGAACACTAATCTATTCCTCACACCAGCACCAGAAACCTCTCCCTATAGCAGTATGAGATGATTTTAGAACACTAATCTATCCCTCACAGCAGCAGCAGGAACCTCTCCATATAGCAGTATGAGATGATTTCAGAACACAAATCTATCCCTCACAGCAGCAACAGGAACCTCTCCCTATAGCAGTATGAGATGATTTTAGAACACTAATCTATCCCTCACAGCAGGAACAGGAACATTTCCCTATAGCAATATGAGATTATTTTAGAACACTAATCTATCCATCACAGCAGCAGCAGGAACCTTTTTTTTATAGCAGTATGAGATTATTTTAGAACACTAATCTATCCCTCACAGCAGCAGCAGGAACCTTTACCTATAGCAGTATGAGATGGTTTTAGAACACTAATCTATCCCTCACAGCAGCAGCAGGAACCTCTCCCTATAGCAGTATGAGAAGATTTTAGAACACTAATCTATCCCTCACAGCAGCAACAGGAACATTTCCCTATAGCAATATGAGATTATTTTAGAACACTAATCTATCCCTCAGAGCTGCAGCAGGAACCTTTTTTCAATAGCAGTATGAGATTATTTTAGAACACTAATCTATCCCTCACAGCAGCAGCAGGATCCTTTACCTATAGTAGTATGAGATGGTATTAGAACACTAATCTATCCCTCACAGCAGCAGCAGGAACCTCTCCCTATAACAGTATGAGAAGATTTTAGAACACTAATCTATCCCTCACAGCAGCAACAGGAACATTTCCCTATAGCAATATGAGATTATTTTAGAACACTAATCCATCCCTCACAGCAGCAGCAGCAGCAACCTCTTGATTAGTGCTTTAAAATCATCTCACACTTCTAGAACGCTAATCTATCACTCACACCAGCACCAGGATTGAACCTCTCACTATTGCAGTATGAGATGATTTTAGAACACTAATCTATCCCTCACAGCAGCAGTAGGAACCTCTCCCTATAGCAATATGAAATGATTTTAGAACACTAATCTGTTCCTCACACTAATTCCAGGAACCTCTCCATATAGCAGTATGAGATGATTTTAGAGCACTAATCTATCCCTCACAGCAGCAGCAGGAATCCCTCCCTATAGCTGTAAGAGATGATTTTAGAACACTAATCTGTCCATTACAACGGCACAAGGAATCTCTCCCTATAGCAGTATGAGATGATTTTAGAGCTCTAATCTGTCACTCACAACAGCACCAGGAACCTCTTTCTATAGCAGTATGAGATGATTTTAGAACACAAATCTATCCCTCACAGCAGCAGCAGGAACCTCTAGAATAGTGTTCTAAAATCATCTCGTACTTCTAGAACGCTAATCTATCACTCACAGCAGCACCAGGAATGAACCTCTCACTATAGCAGTAAGAGATGATTTTAGAACACTAATCTATCCTCACAGCAGCAGCAAGAATCTCTCCCTATAGCAATATGAGATGATTTTAGAACACTAATCTGTTCCTCACACCAGCTCCAGGAACCTCTCCCTATAGCAGTATGAGATGATTTTAGAACACTAATCTATCACTCACAGCAGCAGCAGGAACCTCTCCCTATAGCAGTATGAGATGATTTTAGAACACTAATCTATCCCTCACAGCAGCAGCAGGAACCTCTCCCTATAGCAGTATGAGATTATTTTAGAACACTAATCTATCCCTCACAGCAGGAACAGGAACATTTCCCTATAGCAATATGAGATTATTTTAGAACACTAATCTATCCCTCACAGCAGCAGCAGGAACCTTTTTTCTATAGCAGTATGAGATTATTTTAGAACACTAATCTATCCCTCACAGCAGCAGCAGGAACCTTTACCTATAGCAGTATGAGATGGTTTTAGAACACTAATCTATCCCTCACAGCAGCAGCAGGAACCTCTCCCTATAGCAGTATGAGAAGATTTTAGAACACTAATCTATCCCTCACAGCAGCAACAGGAACATTTCCCTATAGCAATATGAGATTATTTTAGAACACTAATCTATCCCTCACAGCAGCAGCAGGAACCTTTTTTTCTATAGCAGTATGAGATTATCTTAGAACACTAATCTATCCCTCACAGCAGCAGCAGGAACCTTTACCTATAGCAGTATGAGATGGTTTTAGAACACTAATCTATCCCTCACAGCAGCAGCAGGAACCTCTCCCTATAGCAGTATGAGAAGATTTTAGAACACTAATCTACTTCCGGTTCCGGCGCCGCATGTGAGGGAGCAGGTAACGGCGGCTCCAGGCCCCCAGGCATACAAAACAGGAAAAAACCCCAGTCACCGACCACCGATTACCTCCCCCGGCCGACGTTCCATCACCCTGCGACAGCCCGACCGATGAACCGATTCGTGACCCACGCGGCAGGTGGAGCGGCCGGTCAGAACCATTCGAGCGTTGCAGCAACGAACGAAGGCTTGCCTAAAATGGCGGACGGAGCTCCGAATACCAGCTCCATGGCACAGAACACCGTGTCAGCAGAACAACAATCTGTAATCCAGCCTCCAACTCTCCCTCCTCCCTTGGATGGTCAACTAGAGGGCCTGGCCCAGGCTGTGGCAGCACTCCTAACGCCCTCCATCACCGCCGCAGTGGATAGGGCGGTGGCAGCGGGGACGGCGCACCCAGTGCTTAGCCAAGTAGCCAGCCCGACAGCGTCCCACTACCTTGCAGCCGGCCCCCTCCATTAGCCACCAGCCACTGACCCCAAAAAAGGACAAAACATACGGACCCC
>BLSH010464798.1:1686705-1699752 GCA_018402905.1 Glandirana rugosa
TCAGCGCTGTCTATTAGTGCCCATCAGTGCCGCTTAGCAGTGTCCGTCAGTGCTGTATATCAGTGCCCATCAGTGCTGTATATCAGTGTCACCTCTCAGTACCCATCAGTGCTGCTTATCAGTGCCACCTAACAGTGCTCATCATCGCTGCATATAAGTGCCTCATCATCAGTGCCACCTCATCAGTGCCGCCTCATCAGTGCCAATCAGTACTGCCACATCAGTGCCCATCAGTGTAGCCTCATCAGTGCCCACCAGTGATGGAGAAAATGTACTTATTTACAAAGTTTTGTGACAAAAATAGAGATTTTTTTTTTTCAAAATTTTCGGTCTTTTTTTATTTGTAGCGCAAAAAATAAAAACCGCAGGGGTGATCAAATACCACCAAAAGAAAGCTCTATTTGTGGGAACAAAATGATAAAAACTTTGTTTGGGTGCAGCGTCGCACGACCGCGCAATTGTCATTCAAAGCGCAACAGCACTGAAACCTGAAAATTGGTCTGGTATTAAAGTGTTCTAAGTGCATAGTATTGAAGTGGTCAAAGATAAAAAAAGTAATTTAAACTCGCTTGCAGCTGTAATGTATTGCTGGTTGCTGGCAATATAGATCAAAACTCACTGAAAAAATGTGCGTGAGGGTCCCCCCAAAATCCAAACCAGGCCCTTATCCGAGCATGCAACCTGGCAGCTCAGGATAGGGAGGGAATGAGCAAGCGCCCCCCCTCCTAAACTATACCAGGCCACGTACACTAAAGCACCTTGTCCCCATGTTGATGGGGACAAGGACCTCTCCCCGACAACCCTGGTTGGTTGTTGTCAGGGTCTGTGGGCGGGGGACTTATCGGAATCTGGAAGCCCCCTTTAACAAGGAGGCCCCCCTATGTGAATGACATCAGAAGGGGGCAGGGTCACTTGGTTATGTCACCAGATGGCCCCGCCCTTGCCTATAAAATAACTGTCAAACTCAAGACGGCTCATTCTGGGAGTCGCCCATGGTCGGCAGCAGGAGTGGCGATGGAGGAAGAAGAAGAAGATGACAGGAGGAGGGAAGAAGTGGAGGAAGACAGAAAGAAGAAGGAAAAGACCAGCTGAAGAAGCAGGGAAGGAGAAGATGGAGGAAGAAATAAGAAGAAGCGGGGAAGAAGACAACATTTTTAATAAAGGACTTGTCAAAAACTGCCTACTGTTTTTGTAACACTACACCCCAAAGCACCCTCCCCATGTTGAGGGCATGTGGCCTGGTATGGTTCAGGAAGGGGGGGCGCTCAGGGTTCCCCTTAAAATCCATGCCAGACCCGAAGAGCCTGGTATGGATTTTGGCGGCACCCCATGCTGTTTTTTTTCATTAATTCTGTCATAAGGTTCCCCTTAACAACTTCAATACACTGTGTTATATATACTACACTGACTGCACCTTATAGTCTGAACTGTATTATATAAACTATGGGGACTGCACTCTATAAAATTGTAATGACATGCCCCTGTTAAACAGGTGCAAAAAATTGGGGCTTGGGTGTTGGTGGTGCCAGAACACTGTAACCCCTCACAGATACTCTTGTTGGGCATAGGAACAGGCCCTGCTGTTAAAAATTATTTAAAAAATTGTAATTACATACCCCAGTCAAATAGGTGCAGAAAAATTGGGCCTTGGGTGTTGGTGGTGCCAGAACTCTGTAACTCCTCACAGTTACTCGTGTTGGGTGCAGGAACAGGCCCTGTTGTTAAAAAGTATTTCAAAAATTGTAATGACATGCCCAGTCAAACAGATGTAGAAAAAATGGGCCTTGGGTGTTGGAGTGCCCTAAACCCAAAATGTTGTTGGAAGCTAGCATCATTGGGATTCAGGATGAATAGGATAGGCAGCATAGTCTTCAAGGAATCCCAGATCTCTGGGAAATTCAATCAGCTACATCAGCATCAGGGGCTTGATAGCTGCTGATCCAGGACTGAATAATTTTTATAAATACGAGCATATCAGCAGAGTATGTGGACAGGTGCACTCTCTGAACCATTACAAACCCTCCAGCAGCACTGAATGTCCGTTCAGAAAGCACGCTGGATGCAGGACAGGCAAGTAGCTCAATTGCATATTGAGAAAGTTCTGGCCAGTGGTCCGTCCTCAAGACCCAATAACTCAGTGGCTGCTAAGTTGGAAAGGTCTCCAAGTCTGCTCTTGCCCCTAGATATTTCTGCACCATATAATGCAGACACTGCCGATGGTTGCTTTAACCTATTAGCCCTGGGCGCTGAGGATTGAAGAATTGTTTAAAGGCATTGGTCAGTCAGCCACCTTCTCCACCGCTCTTCCTCTGACCGAAGAAAGCCTCAGAAACACTTTGTCCAGCACCAGGAAATGGTAACTTCCCAGGGTCTGGAAAGGCGTTGCACAAACCTTTCTTCAAGCTATCCTGAAGATGTTTCTTCCTCTGCTGGTTCTGCCAAGGCAGGATGAGCTCTGCAACTTTACGCTTGTAACGTGGATCAAGAAGGGTTGCCAGCCAGTAATGATCTCTCTACTTGATACAACAAACCCTGGGGTCTTTTCACAGGCTTTGCAGAATCAGGGAGGAAATGCAGTGTAAGTTTGAGGAGCCATGAGAGTCCTCTGGGTCACTGAGGTTGACATTGTCAGGAACTACCTCCTCCCAGCCACGTACAACTCCTTGGGTTTCTGGGGACTGAAAACCATCCCTTAAAGAGTGCTCCGTGTTATCCTCTACATCCATGTTGACACAATCCTCCTTCTTCCTGTGTGTTTGGTGGCCCTGCAGGAATGCTATCTGAATAAAGGGGGCCTTGAGAGGAAAGGCAGTCCTCCTCTTCCTCCCGCTGTTCTGTCTCAAGTATTTTGTCCATGATTCCACAAAGGGTGTGCTCCAGCAGGAAGACTAGAGGGACAGTGTCACTAATGCATGCATTTTCGCTGCTCACCATCCTTGTGGCTTCCTCAAATGGTGATAGGACAGTGCATGCATCCTTGATCAGTAGCCACTGGCGTGGCGAAAAGAAGCCAAGCTCCCCTGAGCCTGTCCTGGTGCCATACTTACCCAGGTAGTCATTGATGGCCCTCTGCTGTGCGTGCAGCCACTGCAGCATTGCCAATGTTGAGCTTTACCTGGTAGGCATGTCACAAATGAGGCAGTTGGTAGACAGGTTGAATTCCCGCTTAATGTCAGCCAGCCGAGCACTGACATTGTATGACCGCCGGGAATGACCACATACTTTTCTGGCCTGCCTCAAAATATCTGGTAAGCCTGGTTACCTGGTCAAGAAATGCTTCAGCACCAAATTCAGGAAGTATGCCAAGCATGGAACATGTGTCAAGTGTCCCTGTCGGAGGGCAGAGAGAAGGTTGGCGCCATTGTCACATACAACCATTAATGGCTCAAGCTGCCATGTCGTCAACCACCTCTGAGCCTGCCTTCCACATGACAGTAGAGAGCTAAAATGGCCTTACGTGAAAAGAAATTTCTTTTTGGAACCTGCCACTATGGTACAGCACATTCCACAAATTCACGAAAGGGGGTAGAGTCTACCAGCTGAAAAGGCAGCAGTTGCAGTGCTAGCAATTTTACCAAGCTAGCATAGACACTGAGCTAGCATTTAGATGCTGAGCACGTGGATGGCTGGAACAGTATTTTTTTTACAGTTTAGCAACTGGGGTAGGGAAACTTGCCTGCTGAAGTTAACTGGTGGTGTACTGCTAGCAGGTTGGCTGAAAGTACTTGTGGCACCCATTGCTATACCTTCATTCCTCTCAGTGCAGGCTTTTGGGAGAACAGGTGGTATAGTAAAGGTTGAGGTCACAGATGAGGAGCAAGGAGGAGTCCGCCTTTTATGATGTGTGTCTTTGAGGTGCTGTTGCCAATGGACTGCATGGCAGGTCATCATATGTCTTGTCAAGCATGTGGTGCCCAAGCGGCTGCTGTTCTGGCCACACTCGATCTGCTTAAGACATAGATTGCAAACAGCAATGGTGTGATCTACTGCACAAGTGTTGAAAAAAGCCCACACCATGGAACTTTTGAAAGTCAGCAAGGAGTCAGCAGTGCCCTGCACCTGTTTAGCTCTGAGGTGTGATGCAATAGGGTGGCTGCTCTTAATCCTGCCTCATTGGAGTTGTGCCTCCTCCTCCTTACTTTCCTCCTCTCATCTCTCAGACACCCAAGTTACAGTCAGTGTCCCCGTCATCCCCTCCCTCCTCATCACTGGAGCAAAGTTAGTAGTATGCTGCAGCTGGGGGACAATAACTGCTTGGTTCTTGTCCTTCTGTGGCACCCCCTCTGTCTAGGCTCACGTTACTCCCTTCCTCAACCTGGGAAGCAACATCGGAGCCTTCAAATTGCTGCGCATCCTCCATCAGCATGTAAGCAACACATGATTGAATAATTCTGGTGACTCCTCTGTGCATGATAGTGGAGCTACAGAAGGAGTAACTGTGAACAAGGATTCAGTGGAATAGGCTGCTTTTGCAGATGCATTGGAAGACAAACTAGTATGAGCTTGGGTGACAGAGGATGAGCTTAGTTATCCACTCCACCAACTCTTCTGCATGTTGTGGCTCAATAACTCGGCCAACAGCAGAAAAAATTAACAAGTGTGACCTGCCTGCAGAGGATGCACCATGTCCGCCACCACCAAGCATTTTTGTAAGTATTCTATTATATCTTTTCATGTGAGAAGACTGAAGACATGACACTGCTACAATGTAAAGTAGTGTTTACCCTCAGCTTCTTTAGCAAGGCAGTGGTCGTCTTGGAGGTGTGTTTGGGGTCATTTTCATGTTGGAATACTGCCTTGCAGCCCAGTCTCCAAAGGGAGGGGATCATTCTCTGCTTCATTATATCACAGTACATGCCGGCATTCATGGTTCCCTCAATGACCTGTAGCTCCCCAGTGCCGGCAGCACTCATGCAGCCCCAGAGCATGACACTCCCACCACCATGCTTGACTATAGGCAAGACACACTTGTCTTTGTACTCCTCACCTGGTTGCTGCCACACATGATTGACACCATCTCAACTACAGTATATTTTGGTCTAAGTTTATCTTGGTCTCATCAGACCACAGGCAATAGTTCCAGAAATCCAGGTCCTTAGTCTGCTTGTCTTCAGCAAACTGTTTGCAGGCTTTTTTTGTGCATCATCTTTAAGAGGCTTCCTTCTGAGATGGCAGCCATGCAGACCAATTTGATGCAGTGTGCGGCGTATGGTCTGAGCACTGACATGTTGACCCCCACCCCTTCAACCTCTGCAGCAATGGTGACAGCACTTATATGTCTATTTCCCAAAGGCAACCTCTGGACATAACGCTGAGAACGTGCACTCAACTTCTTTGGTCGACCATGGAAAGGCCTGTTCTGAGTGTAACCTGTCCTGTTAAACCTCTGTATTGGTGTTTCTGGTCATGGCAACTGTGCTGCAGCTCACTTTCAGGGTCTTGGCAATATTCTTATAGCCTAAGCCATCTTTATATAGAGCAACCATTCTTTTTTTCAGATCCTCAGAAAGTTCTTTACTAGGAGGTGCCATATTGAACTTCCAGTGACCAGTATGAGAGAGTGAGAGTGAGAACACCAAATTTAACACATCTGCTCCTCATTCACACCTGAGACCTTGTAACAATAAAGAGTCACATGACACCAAGGAGGGAAAATAGCTAATTGAACCCAATTTGGACATTTTCACTTAGGGGTGTACTCACTTTTGTTTCCAGTGGTTTAGACAAAAATGTGTGTTGAGTTATTTTGAGGGGACAGCAAATTCACACTGTTATACAAACTTTACTCTAACTACTACGCTTCTTTAACTGACAATTGCGCGGCCGAGCAACGTTCTACCCAAATGAAATCCTTTTTTCCCCACAAATAGAACTTTCTTTTGGTGGTATTTGATCACCTCTGCATCATTTCTGATCACCGCTATAAACAAAAAAAGAGAGACAATTTTGCAAAAAAAAAACACATTTCTTACCTTTTGCTATAATACATATCCAAAAAAAAATATACATAAAAAAAATATTTTTTCATTGTTTTTTCCCAATTTATATTCCTCCTCACATTTTTGGTAAAAAAAAAAAAATTGCAATTGGTGTATATTGACTGGTTTTCACAAATGTTGCCGCATTTCCGAATGATGAGAATTCATTAATTTTTTACAATTTTTTACTAGTAATGTTAGCGATCTGCAATTTTTAGTGGGACTGTGATATTGCTGTGGACATGTCGGACCATTTTGACACTTTTTTGGGACCATTGGCATTTACACAGTGATCGGTGCTATTAAAATGCACTGATTACTGTGTAAATGTCACTGGCAGGGAAAGGGTTAACCTGCAATGGGCACTCTAAGCGTTAACTGTGTTCCCTGTGTGTGTTTCTAACTGTATGGGGGCTAGGCTATGTGGGGAAGGAGAGTGATCGTGGCTCCCATACATAGGGAGCCTACGATCACATTCCTTCCTCCTGTCAGAACGGAGATCTGTGCGTTTACACACACGGACCTCCGTTCTGTCACTGTGGGGGGGGGGGCAATCTCGGGTAGCTGGCGGACATTGAATCCGCTCTACCCACTCCCTGGCTCCCCTGGAACACAGTGACCGTGCCTCAGGCGGCGCGTGCGCACTCACGGTCCGCGTTCTCGCAGTCGCCATCCTGACAGTGGTTTGCAATATCGAACCACTTTGCCGCCGTCGTCTGACGGCGGGCGGTCGGCAAGTGGTTAATGTCTAAGCCACTGTCAACAAAAGTGAGTACACGCCTAAATGAAAATGTCCATATTGTGCCCAAAGTGTCAGTATTTTGTGCACCATCTTAACCGTCTTGGGCATGGAGTTCACTAGAGCTTCATAGGTTGCCACTGGAGTCTCTTCCACTCCTCCATGACAACATCACAGAGCTGGTGGCTAGAGATCTTGTGCTCCTTTACCTTCCATTTGAGGATGCCACACAAATACTCAATAGGGGTTAGGTCTGTAGACATGCTTGGCCAGTCCATCACCTTTACCCTCAGCATCTTAGCAAGTCAGTGGTGGTCTTGGAAGTGTGTTTGGGGGTCATTATCATGTTGGAATACTGCCCTGAGGTCCAGTCTTTGAAGGAAGGGGATCATGCTCTGCTTCAGTATGTCACAGTACATGTTGGCATTCATGGTTCCCTCAATAAACTGTAGCTCCCCAGTGCCAGCAGCACTCATGCAGCCCCAGACCATTACACTCCCACCACCATGTTTGACTGTAGGCAAGACACACTTGTCTTTGTACTTCTCACCTGGTCACCGCCACATATGCTTGACACCATCTGAACCTATATATGTGCAAACCTGGTCACATATATACCACTCTGGCTAGTGGATGTTAGACCGGATAATTGTTCCCTTCCACATTTGGAACAATCTGAAACCGTGTCTTCTTTTTTATGCTTATATTGCACAAGATCTTTTGATTGCACTCTCTGGGCCGGCTCTCCCTGGTCAAGCTAGTACCATTTTTTTTTTGCCAAGTAAGTCTAACTATATCAAGCTTCTTCATTGTGTGGAATTTTTTCCACATTTTTTTGAATGCTGTTTACAATATGGTTTTCATTGGCCAGGGTTTTTTTTATGCCAAATTATATTTCATTTTAGACCTCCATCCTTCCTAGATTGATGTTGGTGGGGCACCTGTTCATCATCTCTAGGGGTGTTAGGGCAACTCTGGCGGGCATTCCTTCAAGTCCTGTGGCATTGTAAGTGCTGGTTCTATATGGTTATATAATTTTTGTTTATTCTATGCTGTAATAAATGCACAATTTTGTGTATATATTGTGATCTTTCTATTAATCATTTTGAAATGTATGCACAAATACCATGTCTGTATTTCTAATGGTATTATATTTTTTGATGTTAGAAATATATTATTGTATCAATCTTGAAGCTCCGTGAAGAAGACTGTGTTAAAGTCGAAATGTTGGAGTGCTTTCTTGTGATCCAGTATTATTTATGCCATAATTTTATGTCTTATGTATACATTATTACGTGCCTGTTTTTATTCTTCATGAATTGTAATAAAAGTATATTTTTTATATAAGTACACCAATATGTGGGGTGTTGCCTTCCAATTCCCATAAAACTTTGTTCTGTCTTAGGTTCCTTCTGGGATGTGGCAGGACCAGAACCATCTTTAAGGCAGGGCAAAAGGGGCAGCTGCCCTGGGCCCTGTCATTGTTATGGGGCCCAAAGCAGCTGCCTCATACTTGCCAACTATCCTGGTGACTCACCTGCAGACCCTATGTTTACATGTAAATAACCGGCATGGATATGTAAATAGCGGCAGCATTCATATGTAAATAGTGGCGGCCAGCTGTACTGATATGTAAACAAAGGTGGCATTCATATGTATATCATGCCCCCCTGAGCTCATATTCGCCATCACATATACTGGATGCTGCCCACTGGGGAGACAAAAGCATGATTGAAAGTCCACAGCACATGCCAACAGATGCGTGAGGGTGTCATTAATAATTGATGGCACTGCTGTGTATCTGCTAAAGGGCAGCACATTTCTGTGGTGTGAGGAAAGTGACTTTGCGCTCGCCAGTCCATGGTGTACAGGCCATAAGGAGATGATGTGCTGTAACCTCTAGCAACCAATCTGTAGGCAGTAATGATGTGCAGTAACCTCTAGCAACCAATCAGTGTGCAGTATTGATGATCTCTAACAGCCAAACAAGCAGAACGCATGTGCTGTAACCTCTGGCAACTAATCACTGAGCCGTAATGTGTGCTGTAACCTCTAGCAACCAGTCAGTAAGTGGTAATGATATGCTGTAACCTCTGGCAACCAATCAAAATCACTGCTGATCTTATTCAGTAAACTGATTTTGAGTCTAGTTGTTATTTATTGTATGTCTCAGAGCAGGTGGAGAGTGAAATTGCGTGGGGGGGGGGGCAAGAATATATTTTCCCAGGGTCCAATCAATATTAAAGACAGCCCTGAGCAGGACCCCACTCTTTGGTGTGTTGTGACACTTTTTTTTTTTTTACAAAAATGTGAGGAGTGTATTCACTTTTGTGAGATACTATATATATATGTATATACATATAAATATATTGTGACATTATGCAAGGTGCGATAGTGGACGGGCGTTATTTGTCGCCTCACATGCGTTCACTTGGAGTGGACAGGTGAGAGCCCGAGCCGGGTTTTGCCAGCCACCGTGGCAGAGCGGATTCCGGCCCGGAGTTTCTGGTCCACCCAAATCCCTCTCCAGCTGTATATAATGACCAGGAAGAGATCTCACAGGAGCTCACCCTGGGACTCAGTATGCTTAGACTGAGAGAGCTAAGACTTTGAGCTGTTGGTTGCTATAAGGACTGAAAAAGGAAAAAGGTTTGTGTTTGTTTGTTGAAAGGTGTCAGGGACAAGCCCCACATTGTATAGAGAGGTATCCTGTTTGTATTAGTTAAGCGCCGGACAGCAAGGTTTTGTTTTTGCTATTATTGTTTGTTTTATGACCTGCAACCTTTTACCAAAAATAAACCTGGCAACCAGTCAGATTTTAAGAAAGTTTGCCTGCAAGCTGCCTTCTTCCCAGGAAAGTTGACCTACACAAGCTAATCTCCCACAATATACTGTATATATACTATACTGTATATATATATATATATATATATATATATATATTCTTACACTGCCTGCACTGACTCTATATACTGTACACTGAATGAGCTGTGTATATAGTCTACACTGAATGCAGCATATATATATATTCTTACACTGCCTGCACTAACTGTATATAGGCTACGCTAAATCTATATACTACACTGCCTGCACTGACTGTATATACTCTACACTGTTTCTATATACTACACTGCCTACACTCCACTAACTAACCTAGTTAAACTCTCTCTCTATCTCCACTTCCACACACTACACACAGCCGCTGTTCAAGTGGCCTAATATAGTGTGGGGCATGGACTAAGATCCCGAGCCATGATTGGCCAAAGGTACCCTGCCTCTGGCCAATCATGGCTCTCACAGCAGATCGCACTGTGATTGGCCAAAGCATGCAGGTCATGTGCATGCTTTGGCCAATCAGCATGTGTGATTCCCCGCGGTCTGACACTGTATTATGGGGGGCTCGAATTTGATGCGAACACCCCATAATGTTCAAGATTCTGTGAATGGGCAAGCGCCCGATGTTTGAGTTGAACATACGTTCGACTAGAACATCGGGGCCATCACTCAGGAGGAAGAGATCACCGGCAGCTCGACAGCTAGCAATAGAACAATATATTGCTGTTGAGGAAAAGTTAGGAGTTGCTGAGCAATGCATTTTTGACCACATTCCTTAAGCCTCTAGCTCAAGTTCCTTGTGTGTATATATTAACACAAACAAAAACTGCAATTGCAACCATTCTCTACTCTATCAAAAACTGAAAAAAAAAAGTTTTGCCTTTAGATAAACTTTAAAAGCCGAAAAAATAACTGGCTTTGGCTGGAAACACATTTAGAAGGAATATGATTCAGAGCTACCTAGTAGTGTGGAAAAAAATATCTTGAAAAACTGAACCTGCAGATAAGAATCAGGGCCCTATTCTTTGGAAGATCACATGCATATTGCACCATAGAGAGGCCTTTGCACTGCAAAACCACATGTCGTAAACCATCGTTAAATCTGCTTTTTCTATGTACATTTAGAGCAGCTGCCCTCAATTGACCAAAACCTGCTACACGGTAGAAATTGGAGTTTGGTTATTATTATAGGTTAAAGAACTGGCAGAACATTTGACAAAAAAGCAATGGAAGTATAGAAGCAGCAGCTTTCTGTTGTTGTATGTTTTATTTTGTAGCAAAAGATCTGTGATACTGTGAAGGGAAAAGAGCTGCCACAGGTCACTTCTAATCAAGAAAAGGTAAAACTTGTGTGTGCAGTAAAAATGACACTGACTCATTTTTAAACGATTGATATTAGATGAAATAAAATACAATGAGCAATTTTTATGTAGTTTTGATTTGTGGTTCAGAAATATCTTTTTAATGAAGAGAGAAAAGGCTATCAGTTGTTTTTTAATTATTTAAATAATATGTTATATAAGTAGAATAAAAAAGAAAGTTATCTAAATTATTTATCCAGATGTTGGGATCATAGTTACCCCCCCCCCCCACACTAAATAATACCTGCAAGACAAAAAAAACTGTATGCATACCTTTTTCCAGGTGTTTTTTGAGCAAATTCATCCTCTTTTGGGCAAATCCTAAATACTGCAGGCAGTGGTGGTGATACAGCAGTGATATCATAATTCTGTTTTATAATTCAATATTTTTTCTTTTAACCACCTCGAGGAAAGCAAACACTTCAATGTATTTTCTGAAAGGCATAATGAGCCTTTTGAAATTTTTTTTTTTCCATAAGTATGTGGAAAATGTAGGAAAGAACAAGAAAATGTATTTTTTTTTTACACAAAGCTGTCAATGAATAAGACATTTCTAACAAACAGTATTAACATACTTAGAAATACACCCCAAAGCACATTCTGCTACTTCTCCTGAATGTGGCAATACCACGTGTGTGAAACTTTATCACAGCCTAACCAAACAGAGAGGCCCAATATCCAGGCTTTCTAGGGTAATAAATTACGCATCTAATTTCCTCACTGCCAATCACATTTTTGGAGGCCCTGGAGCTCTATAACAGTAAAAACACCCACAAAATGACACCATTTTGGAGAGTAAAAACCCAAAGTGTTTTTAAGAGGCACGGGGAGCATTGATAGGCCCCTTTCTCCAATCTGTAATCAGCCGAGTCTCATTGACTCGCTGATCACAGAGCGTGCCGCGGCCGCCCCAATCTCGGGAGGACATACAGTATCTCACAAAAGTGAGTACACCCTTCACATTTTTGTAAATATTTTACTCTATCTTTTCATGTGACAACCCTGAAGTAATGACACTTTGCTACAATGTAAAGTAGTGAGTGTACAGCTTGTAAAACAATGCAAATTTGCTGTCCTCCCGAAATAACTCAACAATCAGCCATCAATGTCTAAACCACTGGCAACAAAACTGAGTATACCCCTAAGTGAAAATGTCCAAATTGGACCCAAACTGTCAATTTTATGTGTGGCCACCATTATTTTCCAGCACTGCTGTAACCCTCTTGGACATGGAGTTCACCAGAGCTTCACAGGTTGCCACTGGAGTCCTGTTCTCTCCTCCATGATGACATTGTGGAGCTGGTGAATGTTATAGACCTTGCGCTCCTCCACCTTCCATTTGAGGATGTCCCACAGATGCTCAATAGGGTTTAGGTCTGGAGACATGTTTGACCAGTCCATCACCTTTACCCTCTATATAGCTTCTATAGTAAGACAGTGGTCATCTTGGAGGTGTGTTTGGGGGTTGTTATCATGTTGGAATACTGCCCTGTGGTCCAGTCTCCACAGGGAGGGGATCATGCTCTGCTTCAGTATGTCACAGTACATGTTGGCATTCATGTTCCATCAATGAACTGTAGCTCCCCAGTGCCAGCAGCACTCATGCAGCACCAGACCATGACACTCCCACCACCATGCTTGACTGTAAGCAAGACTCACTTGTATTTATACTCCTCATTAGTGTTGAGCGAACCCGGACTGTAACGTTCGGGTCCGTACCGAACTTTCGGGTGTCCGTGGCACGGACCCGGACCCGGACATTTCAAAAATCGTTCGGGTTCTTTATCGTCTTGGGGCCTGGCTTGGGCTTGCTAAAAACTTTACAGGCCCAGGCCCAGGCACGGTGCCTGTGGGCTTTCAAGCCATGCCTGGGCTTGCAATGTCAGGCCCAAGCGAGTTGTGATTACTCCTCATATTTATGTTCACTCAGAACGAATGTCAGTTCGTACCACCACCCTCACAGTACCAGACCACGACGTACTCACGACGACCGTGACCCCTCGATGTCAAGTAACTACCTTGTACTTACGGTTGTACATGACACTGTATGACTTCGTCTCGTACTAGGGGAGGGACACCTCTGACCTGGTGTCCCGTCATAAGGTTGTACTATTGTTGGGGGTTTGTGTGGAGG
>BLSH010464798.1:1725274-1751531 GCA_018402905.1 Glandirana rugosa
TCTGCAGATAGTGATCTTTTTTTTTTTTAATATGTCTTAATATTTTGGGGGCTACCCCAATTAGAAAAAAAAACCCAAACAAACAAAAAACAGTGTTGGCTACCTCCTCCTCCTCCTCCACCGCCACTTCCACCTACACCGCCACGGTCACTGCCTCCTCAACCTCTAGGCTCCTACTCCATATCCACCTCCTCCTCCATTTTTTATTTTTTTAATGTGATTTTAAGTTATTTCCCTATCCACATTTGTTTGCAGGGCATTGGTCCTACTCTTACCCCCATTTTGCTTCCTTTTGCAGCCCTCTAGCCCTTTCCATTACTTTTTTAGAGCCATTTTTGTGCCCAAAAGTTCAGGTCACTATTGACTTCAATGGGATTCGGAGTCCGGGGTCAAGTTCGGGTCAAGTTACCTGGAGTTTTTCTGTTCACAGAGTGTGTATTGACCACTCCCCAGAAACATAATTTCCTGCTTGTGTAATTGGCTCACCAGTTTTCCCAGAAGTCTGCACTAAGATACAAGTCAGATTTCAGGCATTCCCTGCAAGAAAAGTGACATTTTTGGAGAGATACTTTCAATAGGAACGCGTCTAAAGGGGTGCAGGCCCAGCAGATTTCCTCATTAGTGTCCTGCAGCTGCACACTTGACAGTTAATTATGAAACCACTCCCATTAGACCCACTCAGAACAGAGGCACAGACAAACACAGAGGGATTTCTTCAGAATAACAAAAGGTAGGAATCTGCAACAAAGTTTGTTATAATCCTTGCAATGTGCAAAGATCACCCAGAGGGGAATGTTTTTTCTAATCAAAAAGGGAGGTACGCTTTAAAGGAACAGGTTCACATAAAGAGACAATGTCACTTTGTCTATTGAGGGAAAATTAACAGTATCTGTGTAAAGCATAATTCCAACCTAATACTTATTTCTCCAGTGCTCTGCTGCTGTATCATCTTCTGTGGTCAGCATTGAACAATACTCAGCATTTTTAGATGAGGGTAATCATGTGACCTTCTTCATAATGCAGCACTTGAGCCTAGCTGCCAATGGCTGGGTGGCTGGGTGGCTGGGTCTAAGCACTGTTGCATGCTGAAGAGGGTGATGGGATTGTTTCTTCTACGTTGCAACATCAGTCAACACTGGATATTTTAATGGTGGCTGTGATAGTGGAAGGGGCAGCAGGAGAGTGCTGGAAAGGCTAGTATTAGTTGGGAGGGAGGAGAGGCTTTACATAGACAATGTTAGATTTTTCTCTACAAAATGGATTAACATTTGACATACCTTCCATTAATAACTGCCAAACCCACTTATGTAGCCCTCTGGACCTCCAACACTCTATGAATTCCCAAAAGACACAAGGTCTCGTTGTTTAGATACAATAAGCATACTTAGAGTAAGATAACCCAGAATCTTCCAGTTTCTCTTACTTCTTCCCACCTAACAAACTATACATTTCAAATGTCCTCACATTATTTTTTTTATTACCTCTCTACAAGGTTGGAGGAGCTAAGGGAACAAGACCATAACCAGCAGGCATGAAGTCTGACCAAAGTCATGTTCAGAATTTCCCAACAGTCTTATTAACTTGTGACTGCTCAGGGAACCTACATAGAAAAAAAGGATTCTCTTCCAGGCCCTATGTGACAATGCATCAATATCATCAGATGCCTGACATGGTGGTCAATAAGGCACATGAAAAGAGAGCATGCAGATCTTGAAATGTTAATGGACAGGCTGTCACGGCTGCCCGTCCTGATGGATCGATATTCCAGCTACAGTCCCTGTTGAAGGATGCTCAAAAATCCACCTCTGCAGACAGATTGTTTGTGTGTGAGGATAAAAAACATAAACCAGCAACCCATTGATCAGAGTGTGGCAATTTATTTCTGCTGACTAACATTTCAAGATCTGCATGATCTCTTTTGATGTGCCTTATTGACCACCATGTCAGCCATCTGATCATACAAGCGATTCCTTAGGAGATCGGCTTGTCTACTTTCCAGCAGTGGTGTTATCTCCTCTATTGCTCACTGATGCTCCATGGATTGTTCATATGTAGCAGTTCCGTCGTCTTTGCATTCTTTTTGACCTGAGTGAACAATAGTACACTTAAAAAAAGACTCCTTAAGAAGCCGACATCAAGGCAAAACATGTAGAATTTAACACCTATGTATTCACATTGTATGATTCACCCTTGATGGTCTTTTTATATAGTTATATATTTTATATTGGTTGAAATAATAATATTTTTTATCAAATACTGTATTTCGTGAAATTGCGGCACCCTGAAATCCCATTCTTCTCCAAAAATTATTGTTTCTGACTACTTCCAAGGGAGATGGTGCAATGTTTTAGATATCCCTCCATTTTTCAGATCTATCCTTTCTTATTAGAACTAAAGGGTATTTTTTATCGTTCCAGGTGGTCAAATAGAATGGTGTGGTGGTGAAGGGCATGTATGTTCAGTTACGTGAACTTGTTTTTTTTTTTTGCTCTATATGGGCACAACACAGATTCACTTTCAATAAAAGTGTATATAAACCTAAAGCATCTTATCAGTCCTTATATGAAGTGACTACACTTCAGACTAAGAACATTTTCAGCAAGTACAAAAAATACCTGTTGCAATTGCCACATATAAAATATTATTTTCACTTTGAGTAAGCTGAAAACAAACCATAACTATTCTTATCTTTTTGAGTAACTACTAGTCCTAATAATCTACAATATACTGGGGAGGCTCCATTTACACAGAACACTGTTTCAACCTCCCCTGAATGTTTTATCTTGACAGCTAGAAACCGGCGTCTAAAACGCTTGTTTTGCCGCATTTTGCATGCCGCGTTTAGCCGCACTCGCGTCTAAGAGTGTTTTTGAAAAAAAAATATATATATATATATTTTTTAAAATGGAAACGCCTGTAAACAAAATGGTCCTAGATGCGAGTTATCGTATTTAGGCGCGTTTACAAGCTGTTTGGCGTTTCAAATGCCTCTGAACTGGCGTCTGAACCCATTTTTTTTGCGTTCCAAAAAAAGCCTCTAAACTCAACTGCCTGCAAGCAACCTTAAATAACCCTGTGTAAATGTACTGATATACGATAACATAGAGGAGAGTTCAGGGGCAGCTGAAAAAAAATGCTAAATGCCTCTAAACATCCGTTTACCAGCAGCAGTGTAAATGAGGCCTTACGCTTTAACTTATTCATATAGTGTTAGGACCAATTAAATGTATTGATACTAAAATATTACTTAGTATCAATTATGAAACTCTTGCAGGAAACATTTTAAAGAGGTAAGCGTATATCCATGTATACATATACATATACCCCAGAGCTGAAATGGGCTGTTAGGAGTGCAGAAGCTCTGATATATAAATTCCAATTCTGCAGACATGGTAAAGGCAGGCCAAGAGGGTACCGGGCTAATTTATTAAGACAAATGTATAAATTGCAATGACCTATATCAACTATTATCCAGTAATGTTCCAATGTTGTAACTGCTGTAAGATGATAAAAGGTAAAATCTGTTTGGCTGCTACCAGTTATTGCTTTTTGTGTATCACCACTGCTCTGTTTTATAAATTAATCACTTCAGCCTCGAAAGGATTTACCCCCTTCCTGACCAGAGCACTTTTTGCGATTCGGCATTGCATAGCTTTAACTGACAATTGTGCAGTCATGCGACGTTGTACCCAAACAAAATTGACGTCCCTTTTTTCCCAAAAATAGAGCTTTCTTTTGGTGGTATTTGATCACCTCTGCGATTTTTACTTTTTACATTATAAACAAAAAAAGAGCTACAATTTTGAAAAAAAAACAATATTTTTTACTTTTGGCTATAATACATATCCAAAAAAAAATAAAAAAAATAATTTATTCATCAGTTAAGCCAAAATGTATTCTTCTACATACTTTTGGTAAATAAAATTGCAATGTCTGTATTCATACATGTTTTCCCTTGTTGATTACTTTAATAAAAAAGATTGAAACAAAAAAATAAAATTGCAAAAATGTTTGATTGGTTTGCGCAAAAGTTATCATGTTTACAAACTATGAGAATTGATTTATGGCATTTTTATTATATATATATATTTTTTTACAGGTAATGGCGGTGATCTGCAATTTTTATCAATACTGCGATATTGCGGCGGACAGATCAGACAATTTTGACACTTTTTTGGGACCATTGACAGTTATACAGTGATCAGAGTTAAAAATAGCCACTGATTACTGTATAAATGTCACTGGCAGGGAAGAGGTTAACACTAAAGGGGTGATCAAGGGGTTAAATGTGTTCCCTCAGTGTGTCCTAACTGTGTGGGGGCTGGGCTGGCAGGGGCATGACAGATCTAACTGATCCCGATGACAGGGATCAGTAGATTCCTGTCATGCCGCCTGACAGAATGGGGAACCGCCGTGTTTACATCGGTGGTTCCCCGTCCTTCCTCTGTATTAGGCGATCGCGGGTCATTGGCAGACATCGTGTCCGCCTGACCTGCGACCACACTCACGCAGTGTGCGGTGGGCGGGGGAGCGCCCCGCCGCCGGCACGTGCCCATCCGCTAGCTGCGGCTGTGTGAATCGTCGCACATATTTATGTACGGCGATTCGCACTATGCTGCCACTTTGCGGCAGTAAAAGTATGCGAGGCGGTCAGGAAGAGGTTAATATAACTAACAGTTTGGAGCTACTAATTCATACTACTAAGGTTAGCAAATATAAATGTCTATTAATGTACACATTAAAGCAGCATTAAACCCAAAAACAAACTTTTTTTATATTGCATCTTATCAACTCTTAGATGTGTTGGCTGCAATAGTTTTTTAGGCTTTCTTTCTTCTATTTTCATATGGTGATCTGACAAGTAAGTCTGTTGTTTTTCAACAGAAAAAGCTGCTCTGCAGATGTAGAAGTTAGAGGGTTGAGACAAACAATTTACTACTGAAAGGGGTGCTTACAGTGATCCACTTTTATTTATTTATGTAAAACCTTAATCCCCAAAGAAAAAAAACAGATTGCTGTAACCTCTTATAAAGTATTAGCTGGGGTTTGGCTTCAATTCTTGGTGTATTTAAATCTGCTAGTACATATATCACATCCCTCCCCCCAGACTGACAATGGGGCTGTCCAATTGTGCCCCCTGTGCTCCTTCATCCAGAGTGACAGCACTTTAATACAGGAGGTGCGTTATTGTGCAGCTCTCCTGGTGAAAATGGAGGGAAAAATGCCAAAAAAAAAAGAAAACTAACCACAGCTACTGATTGGTAAACTGTAATATATTACATTTTTTGGTTTTGGGTTTCTTACCACTTTAATGTTTTCAGTGGCTTAGTGGTTAGCACCTCTGCCTGGAAGCAATAGAGTCATCAGTTTGAATCCCAACCACAACACTACCTACCTATGAATGTGAGTTAGAGACCTTAGATTCTAAGTACCTTAAGGACAGAGACTGAAGGGAAGTTCAATATACAATATATATACATTTGTTAAGCACTGTGTAAATTGCTAGTGCTATATACAGTAGTATTTCAACTAAAAAAATATTTGTAAAAAAAAGTCTTATCTGAACTACTGAACATCCAACAGTATCTTATCTAGGATAGATCGATGTTTAGGTCTGCAACCATTATAGAACAATTTTCAAAGTAATGATGCTGTCAAGAAAGATGGTGGCACCCCATAGTTGTGCTTTTGAGAGTGAAATGGCCCAATAGGTCACCAAGACGATGAAAAATAAACATTGGAAAACCCACAACATAAGCTGTCTCTTGGGCTGATAAACTACTTAAATCAATCAAATGACTTTTCTGCCATTTCTGTATAAATTCTGTCAAAGGTTTCAGAGTTCCTGCTGTAATCCATCTCCCTTCAGATCTGCTTGGTTAGTGTCCAGGTAGGTAGTAGAAATCATAAGTGTTTCAGTTTATTTAGCACTACAGGGGCAGTCACTTCAGATCAATAATTTAATTTGTCTGGTGAAAAGCATGAACTTAAAATTTGAGGTGGAATATTATATGCATTTGTGTAACAAAATACAAAAACATCATATATATTGTGAAGCTACTGCTTTTACATTACATTTTTTTATGTTTTATTCATCACATGTACTTTACATTTACATTGTGCTTTTTTGTGTGTTTTCATTAGTGACTTTTTTTACCTTTATTCTTGTATCCAATGCTGAATAATGGCTCAGGTGATCATTTTAAATTGACAATTTTGCAGCTATGGTTATACAAAATAATTGTGGTTTGTGGAAGAAACAAAAAAAAAATGTAATGGTCTTGATAGGCAATGATCTTAATTCACTAAGTCAATAGAGAATCTTCCGTTAACAAAGTTAAACTGGAAGTTCACTCAAAAACTTCCTAACGCTAAATCTACTCTCAGCCACAATCAACTAATTTATCTAAAAATGACTATACATAGCTTTTCTGAAGCCAATTCGGTCCGGTCTCCAGCGGTGGATGCTGTGTACAGGAGAGAACCAACAATGACTGGGAAATACCTGGGAAGTGACACCACCCATAGAGTTGCTATGGGGCTTCCATTGCTGGCTGCCTCTCCTGCACACTCCAACACACTGAAGCCACCGCTGACAGCTGAGCATGGGACCGGACCGGAGTGGTTGCAGAACAAGTAAGTATAGCGATTTCTTCTTTACAGGGCTAGATAGAGAAGGTTTAGAATGTGGCTGCGAGTAGTTTTAGAGCTAGCTAGGTTTTGGCTGACCTTATACTTTAAGGTCAATTTTACAAAGCAAATGTTTATTTAGCCTAGTGAAAAAGAAGAATCCTGTGGGGTTTTCTATATCCTTTGCACAAAATTGGGTATTCAAAGTGAATATATCCTCACCTTATTCACTAAGCTAATTTTTCCTACTCTTTTAGTAAATCAACTTCAATTACCACATGATATACTGTATGAGTAATTAATACATAACTGATAGATACTTACTGAATCTACATTTAACCTCCCCGTTGGTTTTCCCGAGTGTGGCTCGGGGTAAATATCCATTACAAATAGCGGTAACCCCGAGCCACACTCGGGATCACATCGCTGGATCCAGGCAATGTTACTTACCTTGTCCCTGGATCCAGCGATGTCTCCCCGCTGTGTCCCCGGGCTGTGTCTTCCACCCGATACCTCTGTGTGTCGGGCTCCATTCCCTGCGAGCGTTGCATTGTATGGGGCAGAGCCTGGCGGCAAATTCAAAAAGTGAAACACACGGTAAACATACAGTACACTGTAATCTGTAAGATTACATTACTGTATGAAATCATTTCACATCCCCTTTGTCCCTAATGCTTTGTCCAGTGTCCTGCCTGCATTTTTATATTATATATGCCATTCTTTCTGCCTGGAAACTTGAGAATGTCCATGTATTCCAAAAAGCGTCCCATTACGTCAAAAGCATTTTTTAACCAGCTAGAAAACAGCGATAGTAAATAAGAATCATTTGCAGAATTGAGTGATACTGATTTGTGATGAAATTTATCATCAGACATCAGTGACGACAGCGACAATTCTGCAGCTGAGCAAATTTCAGTGCTTTTGACTTGATTACATTATTGAATAAATTGTATTATTGTTGTATTATTATTTTTGATAATTAGAATTTTTTGAGGCCAGTGCCAGCGAAGTAGACTATGGTGTTACTTCACTATATGATAGATTGTTCACTTAGAAAATTGAATGTTCATTTATATTGGTGAATAGGGTAAAGCTACACTATGTTGTCAAAAGTATTGCGACACCTGCCTTTACATGCACATTAACTTTAATGGCATCCCAGTCTTAGTCCGTAGGGTTCAATATTAAGTTGGCCCACCGTTTGCCGCTATAACAGTTTCAACTTTTCTGGGAAGGCTGTCCACAAGGTTTAGGAGTGTGCCACTGGGAATGTTTGACAATTCTTTCAGAAGCGCATTTGTGAGGTCAGGCACCGATGTTGGACCACCTCCCCACTGAGCCACTGAGAACATTAAAGTTCCTCCACCCCAAACTCGCTCATCCATGTCTTTATGGACCTTGGTTTGTCCACTGGTGCACAGTCATGTTGGAACAGGAAGGGACCATCCCCAAACTGTTCCCACAAAGTTGGGAGCATGAAATTGTTCAAAATATCTTGGTATGCTGATGCCTTAAGAGGCTTCACTAGAACTATGGGACCAAGTGCAACCCCTGAAAAACAACCCCACACCATAATCCCCCCTCCACCAAATGATTTGGAGGGGTGGTCCAATACTTTTGGCAGTATAGTGTGGATGAGTGAGTTTGGGGTGGAGGAACTTGACTGGCTCACACAGTACTAACCTCAACCTGATAGAACACCTTTGGGATGAATTAGAACAGAGCCAGCGAGCCAGGCCTTCTCCTCCACCATCAGTTCCTGACCTCACAAATTTGCTTCTAGAAGAATGGTCAAACATCCCCATAGACACACTCCTAAACTTTGTGGACAGCCTTCCCAGAAAAGTTAATGCTGTTATAGCTGCAAAGGGTGGGCCAACTCAATATTGAACCCTACGGACTAAGACTGGGATGCCATTAAAATTGTGCAAAGGCAGGTGTCCCAATATGTTTGACAATATAGTGTATGTTCACTTTAAATAATTAATCATGAAGAAGAGAAAAAAAAATAATTTTTGCTTGCATGTGATTGGATGATTGAAGTTAACATGTTACTTCATTAACTGAGCGAAATGAACATTCATGGTGCAAAGTGGACTGTCTCTATTCCTTTAGTACATCATCCCCTTGGTGTTCAAAAAGTATTTGCTCATATAAAATTGCACTTTAATATACTGTCAATGAGCTTAAATATACAGTATTTTTTATTGACTTATCTTTGCAAGTTTACAAAACAAACATGAAACTATTTCCTTTACTAAATCTTATTCTGAAACTACCCTGTATAACTCCACTTGGTGACTTTCACTGTATGCCTCAGCTTTGTTGATGATTATGCCAGAAAAAGGGCTCAGAAATATATGATTTGATAATATTTTTGTTCACAAATACATTTTTGAAAAGGTACTAAAAAAGACAACAATAGTGCTGGGAAGGAGAGCTTTGTTTTTGTAGTTGTGTATTCCACTTTGGCAATGTAATTTTTTATATAAAGATGCATCAAAGGTGGTAGCACTCAAGTCACATTAGTTTTTGTTGGCCTTGTCCTACAGATGAGACCTATTATTATTGCATTTTCAAGTAGAAGTAGAGTGTTTGTCTGTTCCCTGGTTATTCACAATGTACAAGTAATTTCCCCATTTCAGCTTGAATGTATTCTGAAAGAAAGGTCAGGGTGAATGTTTTTACAAATGTTATTATTTTTTTTTTATTACTAAGATTTTATTGTAAAGTTTTTCAACAAAACAGGGGTAGAAAAGCAGGAGGTAGTCGTCATTTCTGCAAAAACATATAAGAAATATAATTGTTCCAGTATATACTGCAATCAGTTGTGAGCTGTTAAAAGGAGACAGCAAGGTGTATAGTAAGGGATTACACCATTACTGCAGGGGGGTGAAACATCCCTAGCATAGAAACAACACAGAAAGAAGAGGGATATAAGGATCAAGAAGTATTTTTTTTGTCATCAGTCAGTACCACACCAGTCATATGATGATGTTCTACTGCACTGGTGGCAGTATGTAAACAAATTTTTATTTAACAATTAATATTTATTTCTTCATTTTCCAAAAAATTGTGCCACAAATTGCAACTTCAAAAAACTCAACATGCCTTTTACTAAATACCTTGGACTGTCTACTTTCTAAAAAGGGGTAAATGGGTAATTTGGGGGGAGTATTTATATTGTCCTTGCATGTTAGGGCCTCAGCACATCAGGATTGATCAGTTGATCAATTTTCAAATATATATACCACAGTTTATGGACTTTCCTACAGTCTAAATAATATACACCGATTTGGGTTATTTTTAGGTTAGAAACATACTTTGCTAGGTGGGATGCTAAGAGTTTGGCATACAGTTTTAGTCTGATCATGATCTAGTCTGTCTAGGGTTTAGGAAGTTATGAGAGAGCATGTAAACTGCAGTCTTTCAAATGCAGTTGTGCACAATCCGAAAATTGGGTGAAAACGGTGTGATGAAAAAAGTTTGGCAGGAACTGGCCAACTTTCGGCTCATGTGTACAGCTACTTGTCCAAGAGACCCCCATCTCATGACTGGCTTCTGTCAAATGGGCATGCTGGAAAACCAGAATTCGATTGGCATCCAATCAGCGCTGGAAGTCAATGTCTGTGAGCGCTGATCAGTGTGTCCTGGTGGGGTGGCTTGTCCCAAAAACTTGTAGTGTGTTCCAGGCTTAAGTGTGGCACCTGTATACTCACAATAGGGACTTTCATTTAAAAAAAAAATACTTATCTTTTACATGATAACACTGGCTACATGACAATAGGTGCACTTATTTAAGGCCTACAGTCAAAGTACACATCTCTTGAATATATAAACCACTAGGATTACTGGTGATCATCCATGTCTACAGTTTATTTTGAGTGATATGCATCAGATTTAATCTCTCCGTAATCCTAAAGGTGTCCTTGTGCTTGTGACACCAAGGTTTCCTTATTTGGAACCCCTATCTTTTACTGACTGTGAGATCCGAGACAAATTCAATCAATCCAATCTGATGGCGTTTAACCTTTAAACTTCATTACACCTTGTATTTAAAAATATGAAATATGAAAGAAAAAGTGTTAATGTAGTATATGCATTTACCAAAGATTTTTGTTCACAATAAATTTATTATAATAAATAGGTGTACGCAGCCTTTTGCATTAGAGTGTGCACCCCAAAGCTCAAACACAGCTGCACTGGACAGTGAATGAATGGGTGACTGTGTTCACTGTGTTCATTTAGAAAAGGAAGGCACTGGTAAATTACATTTGCTAGCCCCTTCCCTCTCTTCCCATCCTGGCTGTAAAAAGCTAGAGGGCTCCAAAAGGAAGAAAAATGGGAGATGTTATTAGATCTGCAATCTGTCCCTCAAAGCAGTAGTAATCTCTACCTAGACCAGTATCAGATTGTTCTGTAATCAGATCGTTCTGTAATGCAGGATGAGAGATCGTTCTGTAATCAGATCGTTCTGTAATGCAGGATGAGATGTTATTAGATTTGCAAACTGTCCCTCAAAGCAGTAGTAGTAATCTCTACCTAGTTATTAGATCTGCAATCTGTCCCTCACAGCAGTAGTAGTAATCTCTACTTAGTTATTAGATATGCAATCTGTCCCTCACAATCTGTCCCTCACAGCGCCAGCAGCATCCTCTCCCTACACTAACCTGAGAGCATGTGACATGCAGCACTGTGACTCCAGCTTCATATAGAGGCTGGGTCACATGATGCACTGGCCAATCACAGCCATGCCATTAGTAGGCATGGCTGTGATGGCTTCTAGGGAAAACCAGTGAAACGCTTGTTGATTGGCTGCCCTGCAGCTATTCAACATGCGTGATAAAATACCAGAACCCAGAACCCGAACCCAGACTTTTTCTCAAACGTTCAGATTTGGGACACGGACACCCGAAAGTTCGGTACAGACCCGAACTTTACAGTTTGGGTTCGCTCAACTCTGTCTCCTAAGGCCCCAGCTGAGCTCTGTAATCCAGTGCAGAGCTTCTAGTTTGCCTTCTCCCCAGACCCCAGACCGCACCCCCCCTCTCATTGGCTGGAGGAGAGACATCTGAGTTGGATTAGCAGCCTGGGACAGGAGTTTCTGTGGTAAGAGACATGCTGCTGTTCAGGAGAGTTCTCTCATGTGGGAACAGATTATAACAGGCACACTGACACAATATCTGGCCTGCCAGCACAGACACAACACAGACTCACAGACCTTCAGAAAAAAAACACCTCCTGTGGGGCCCCTCCTCCCACCAACCTGAAATGGGGACAGATGTTGAGAGGTACTCTGATGCAATGGAGGGGGCTCTGATGTGATGCAGGGAGACTCTGGTGTGATGCAAGGGGCTCTGATGTGATGCAGGGGGCTCTGATGTGATGCAGGGGGACTCTGATGTGATGCAGGGGGCTGTGATGTGATGCAGGGGGACTCTGATGTGATGCAGTGAGCTGTGATGTGATGCAGGGGGACTCTGATGTGATGGAGGGGGATTCTGATGTGATGCAGGGGGATTCTGATGTGATGCAGGGGCTCTGATGTGATGGAGGGGGCTCTGATGTGATGGGGGGCTCTGATGTGATAGAGAAGGCTCGGATGTTATGGCGAGGGCTCTGATCTGATGGGGAGGGCTCTGATGTGATGGGGGGCTCTGATGTGATGGGAGGCTCTGATGTGAAAGGGGGGCTCTGATGTGAAATGGGGGAACTTATGTGAAATGTGGACTTTGTCGATTTATTGCTCTACTGACTGACAATATCCACTAAGGTGGGCTAAGTTTAGATTTTTGCAGTGTCATTTGTTTTATTCTTTCTCTATGTTTTCCCCAATATTAAGTTTCGCCTTGCTGGTTAATTTCTTATGTAAGGATGCTGAACCCCCAGAATCGTTGATCTCTCTCATATTATTCAGGTAGGTCTCCACTGTTCAGAGGTTGTCTGCTCCATATTACACGGTGTCTCTGGGTGAACGTGCTCGCTGTGTCACCTTCTGTAGGTAATTCAGTCAACTCCGGGGCCCACTAAGGCCCATCTTTGGCACTCTGAGTTTCCAGTTTCACCTACGCAGAGTGATGGGGCAAGCACGCTGTAAAAGCAGCAGATGGCAATGGGGGGGGGGGGGCAGGTCAGCTTTTGCATCGGGGCCCACAAGCTTCAAGCTACGCCTCTGGGCCAGAGGGAACATAAATATTCATAACCTAGCTTTTCTGTGTCCTCTCATTATCACTTTCTGTGTCCTTAACAGGTAGTGTCAGGACACAGAGTGGCACAATAGGCGGTGTCACAGGCAGCACCAGATGTTGGTTGTAGGATGTAAATGACCGTGGATCATCAGATAAGGACCAGAGACTGGAACACAGTGACACTTGATCAGCAGACAAGAGCATATCCAAGACACAAACCAAAGTTCATCAGAAGCTGGGCAGTGAGGTACAGGAACATCAGACAGAAACAGAGTCAGGGTACAAGCTGTGGTCGGTATACAACCTGGCAGCGAGGTACAGGATAGTAAGGTGGGAGCAGAGTCAGAGTACAAGCCGAGGTCCCAACAGGTAGGCAGGAACTCAAGGACAGGTCAGGGGCAAGCCACATCATGCACAGGCAGGCAAATATAGCAGGTCAAGGCGCAGGTAATTTAAATTGGTGCCAATGCCAGTGTCGAATGTGCATGTGTACGTGCACATGCACTACTTAGTGTGCATGTGTGCCAGTACTCTTCCTGCAGAAAGCCTTTGTTTAGAATTATGAGCATGGGCTGGGCATATGCACGAACCATGAAACAGTGTGTTTGCCCTGAAACTTACTGGGCTTTTCTTATACTCACTTTATTTTTAGAGGTAATAGTGATACCTTCGGGCAGAAGAAAGAAAATATATATATATATATATATATATATATATATATATATATATATATATATTCACAACTTTATTTGTTTACTTGAAAAACTGACACAACCCTTTTTGCTTATTTGCATTGTTTAATAAACATAGAATAATATAAAATCATAAAATCCCAGTTTCTGTATCAGTGAAAATTAGTTGCTATTCTTAGATTAAATAAAACTATTTTGTGTATAAAAATAATTCTATGGCAGGTGCACATGGGTATTTTAGTTATTTTATCATTTCTAAAAGTAGGAAGAAGACAGCAGCACAACATAGGTCTTTTGTAATTCTCTGTGCATATGATCATTATATTACATTTTCTTTCCTTTGAGAATTGTATCTAGTTTCAAAAATCCAAGTTCCAAATTCATTTTTTAAAGCTGAAAACAGGAAAATATGTAATTGAAACATATACATATATGGGAGCTGTCTTACCTGCCAATGGATTTGTATTTCTGCCCATCATTTTCTGAGATTTGCACAGCTGTGATAAATAGCACAGCTAGCTTTGTGACCTTACTTTTTCTTTGCTTCAGTTAAGCAATACATCTAGGTAACCTTTCATCCCTCAGCCTGTGACTGGACAGTAAAAGAGCAGCAACAAGCTAATAAGTTTATCTCTCTGCTGTCTCATCCTGTCATAATGATCCTTGCAGCACATGTTAGTGTAGAAGAGACTGATTGGCCCCATAGTGCTGCTTCCTTCTGCTCCCAGTCTGAGTGTTGCTGAATAGAGATAATAAAAGGACAAAATCAAGTTAAAGTCAGACCATTACACTAGCTGCATTTAATTTTTTTTTTTTAATATTAAATTTTATTGAATATTTTGCTAGGTTAACACTCAATGCACATGAACATGCACAGGAACAACATGCTCCCATATACCATTGTATTATTAGAACAGAAATGATATCAATCATATAAAATAATTAATGCAACCGAAGAATGGAGTCAATATAAATGTGTAATTCTACCTGTTCTTTCATAACGTCTTATACTGTGCTATCGAGTTATCGAGTATTCCCCATGGGCAAAGAACTGCCCCCAAAAAAAGTGGAAAAAAAAAGGTAAGAGAAAGAACAAAAAAAACCATAACACACCACAACACAAACATCTGGGAAGCCCCTTCCTGACCAAAGCTAGTCTCATCAAGCCTCCGACCTTGATCCACGGCACTCTCAATAGTAGTTATTCACATGTCAGAACACAAAAATTCGATCCAGGATGACCACGCAGCCATATACTTGTGGTAGCATCCCTGTATACTTGCCGTTATTTCCTCCATTTTTTTTAAATGGTTCAACTCAGCTACCCACTCTTTAATAGTGGAAACAGCTCATGTACTCCAGTGTCTAGGTAGAAGTATTGGCGTTGTGGAGAGGAGGACAGGAAGTAGTCCTTTTTTAACGTCTAGCATGGAGCCCGGATAGATAGAAAGTAAGGCTATTTCTGGAAACTTCTGATGAGACCTGCCAGTGACAGAAGAGCAAATTTGGAACACAGACTGCCAAATGCTTTAATCCGAGGGCATGTCCACCATATCCCAAGAAGAAGAAGATGGCTGCACACCACACAGACAGGATTTGAATGAATATTCTTTTATTAGAATCGTCAAGCCAGAGCAGGTCACAGGAAAAGATGCTGATTAACGTTTCACACGCTAACTATGCGCTTGTTCACATTCTTCCATTCTTCTGCAGAAATTGTATGACCCAATTCTCTCTCCCAATCCCTATTGTAATACGGGTGTAATGGAAATGCATGGGATAGGAGTATACCCTACAGGGACGTGCGGTGAGGTCAGTGGCTGGTGAGGCACTGGCTAGTATCAGAGGTAGATACACACAGGTTACATACGCTGCAAACGTTAGAGTGAGAGCAATAATTCTAGTACTAGACCTCCTCTGTGACTCTAAACATGTAACCTGTAAAAATGTTTAAAGTGGTTGTCAACCCTGGACAACCACTTTAACCTACAGGTAAGCCTATAATAAGGCTTACCTGTAGGTTCCCTGCATATCTCCAAAACCTGCACGGTTTAGAAGATATAGAGGGTACTGTGATGTGTCAACGTCATCGGACACATGCGCAGTGAAGAAGCGGCCTCCATGCTGTTTATTCACTGAGATCATGCTGCAATTGGTGGCTCCTGATCGCATGCGCGGGAGTGATGTCACGCGTCTCTGGCCAGTAACAGAGCCCCAGAAGGAAGAGGGGCAGAAGATGGACGCGGCCTGGAGCGGGGACATCACGGGACATCGCAGGATTCCAATGCAGGTAAGTGCCACATAATGGGCTAATATGCGATGCATACTAGCCCAATATGCTTTTGCGTTGCAGGTTAATAAAGAGGAAGTAAAACCCATCAGGGTTTACTTCCTCTTTAAAGTGTCGCCTATGGAGATTTTTAAGTACCAAAGTTTGGAGCCATTCCACAAGTGTGCGCAATTTTAAAGTGTGACATGTTCAGTATCTATTTACTCAGCATAACATCATCTTTCACATTATACAAAATAATCAAGCTAACTTTAATGCTTTTTTTTTTTTATTCATGAAACCGTTTTTTTCCCAAAAAAATGCGTTTGAAAAATTGCTGCACAATTACCGTGTAACATAAAAAGTTGCAATTACCACCATTTTATTCCCTAGGGTGTCTGCTAAAAATATATATGTTTGGGGGTTCTGAGTAATTTTCTAGCAAAAAAATATGAGTTTTACATGTAGGAGAGAAGTGTCAGAATTTGCCTGGGTGGCAAGGAGTTAATTACCTTAAGTAAGTAATATACAAATAATTATTATATATTGCTTTTCAGGTAATTTACTATATTTTCAAAAACTGTACTTAAGCAAGTGGTTTAACCTGCTGAAGTTTGAAGTTATAATTTCAAACCAGTAATTTCACAGTAAATAGATAAATAAGAAATTGTTATGTTATAGCAGTACCTTTTCAGCTGCAGAAGATTCTCCCTCCTAACTGTGTGAGAAAAACATGGGATTATGGGTAAATCGTATACACATAAACCCATGTGTTTTCCTTGTAGTTAAGAGGGTTGGGCTGGAAGGGAGCATTTGTCTTTTAGATGCATGCCCCCTTCTATGACACTGCAGTGAGAGGAGAGCCTCCACTGCAGCATTTTTATTGGACAGCTTGGAACAATGGTACTTTACCATTGGTCCAAGGCTCCAAACTGTCCATTAAGCTCACTGCCTCTGACAATAAGTCACAGGCACTGTGAGCTCATCCTCTCAGTCTGCTGCAAACAGAGTGTGCCAGCTTGTATTTAAACTGGCCGCTCTGTATGTAACTTCTGACAGGCTGTACAAGGAGCCCCATATCTCTGGGAATCATAGGTGGCAGGAGCCACAAATTTTGACCAGTTGTGGGGTAGGACTTTGGATACCTAACCCCAAATTTAGGGTCTCTGTGACCCCAGTTCGCCGAGTTATGACCCTCGAAGCTCAATTGTTTTTTTTTATGTTCTTGGCAGATGAGGCTCTGCCTCACATGCCTCCCCTGACTACATGTCCCTGATGCCATATATCATAGAAATAGTGCTAGAGCACTCTGTGTGCACACTGCAGAGAGACTCAAATGGAGTTAAGTCTCAATGAAGAGAGCCCATTTTGAATAGATAGGTATAAAAGTGCTGGAGCTGAAGGTAATGAAACCACTGACCAGAATAATTGCACTCAGTAGTCATCATATTAAGCATCTGAAGTCCTTTTGGCACAAAAGCTTGTATAATCGGGGAAGGAGTCAAAGATGTCCATCATAGGAACCTATCTGACGACAGACCCGGCAAAAATTCTGGATTACCCATAATCAGGTTAGTGGACCTCGTATTGAGGAGATACCCCCACCTTCAGATAGTCTGGTCCCAAACTCTTAATAGAGATTGGGTCAGGGGTGAAAGTATATGTCTAGATGGGCGAGATTTAGGCGCAATCCATGGAAGAGCGGTCAGGGGGACAGTTGTTATTTACTGTTCAATAGATACCCATTGTTTTACTCATCCACGATGAAACCAGTCCAATATTCTGGTCAATACTGATGAAGCCTTCATCCCCCTCAGTCTTCTGCTTTACTACGATATCATAGCGAAGTCTAGCTGAAGAATTTGGCCAAAGATACCGAAGTAAGCTAGATCTTAAAGACTGAAAGAAAGCTCATGGAAGGGCTCTAGATAGCATTTGGTATAGATACAAAAAGAGAGGTAAATATCCATCTTGTATATTGCCATTCTCCCTAGCTGCATTTAAAAATACAGTGCAGTGATATTAATTAGGAAACACTAGACACACAAAGACTATTGACGTTCCTTATTTATTGTGTATTTAGATCCAATTGTTCATATTTGATAGAGCCGAGAAGGGTTAGAACCCCTGACAGGTTTTCACTCATGTCTGTGTTCCAACTGGGTAGATTTGCTTTCTCAACTTGTTATTATAAAGCAGTGCCTGGGGTAGATGATGCCCAAGGTGGCTGATTTTTGCCACCCACACCACCATGGCAAAGATGGCCCCTGGCCTCAGTTCCCCTACCACCATGCCTACATGACTACCTGATTGCCCTGTGCATAACACACTTCTAGTCCTAGAGTGGCTACACTCACTTCTCCACTTTATATATGGAGGTAGCCATGGTTGCCATTTGGACTACAAAGAGGTCCTTCCCAATTCGTCTCCATTACATAGGGGGTAGAAGAATTAATAGTTTACAGAAAACAACTTGGAAGGCAGTTAAGTATATCTATGCATTCATTTTACAGAAAGTGACCAAGATACTGAATTTCTGGCAAGATAAACTGGTATTTTATGTACTTGCTGAAAATGTTCCTGGAAATTGATAACTAATGTAGCCACCACATCAAGGACTGGTAAGCTGCTATATATTAAATTTAAGTTCTTGGTTTAAGAGATATTTTGAGCTACACATTTTAAACACAGCAACCTATAGCAACTAATCGAAAATGCACTTGCCCTGTTCTGTCTCTAGCAGAATAAATTGCTTGTCCTACTGAGTAGGTACAAAATGGTTTCATTTGAGCAATGTCCATACACTCAGAATAATTGCATACATATTGTAATATAGGAGTCTTGCCTTCTTCTGTTCATCACTGGGAAGACAGCCTCAGTAGGACATTTTGTACAGGTAACACTAACAAGATTCCACACAGAAGTTCAGTCTTTGAACTTGCTGCAGCCAGCTTATCAAACACAGACAGCATAAAAAAATATATATATACAGTATATAAAAATAAATCCTAACCTCACCATCCCATACTAAACAATAAATAGCCTTCTCTGACTTTCTGTCAGGGAATTGGACCTTGTTCCCATCTCCACAAAAAAAATTGTACTTACATGGCTGCCATCTCAGACGCATCACACCCTGTCCCTCCTCCCTAAGGACTGAGTGACATTGTGAAGACAGTTGCATTCCTCTAAACAGGATAACCAATAATAGCCCTTAGCACTTGGTTGAAGATTTATAGTGGTTAGAAAGCCTGATCATTTAACTGATTGCATTCAGGTGAAAAATATTTAGGTGGTAGTATATTCCCACACCCCCTTACACTTACCTGAGCCCTCATTCTATCCAGCTCTGTGCTGGTCTGCAGCGGCTCTCTCCCCTCACTTCCTGGTCTCACTGGCTTTGATGAGGCAGCAGGAATCATTGGCTCCTGCTTCTGTCAATCTAATCCAGTAACGAGGAATCAGGGTTGCTCTCATTGAAACTCGCCAGAGAGGAGCAGTCAGTGGGGGACCTGAGAAGAGGAAGATCGGGGCCACTCTGGGCAATTCTATTGCACAGAGCATGTAAGTATAAACGTGTAAGCAAGTATTGCACAGAGCAGGTAAGTATAAATAAGTATAAATATGTTTGTTATCTTATTTTGTTTTTTTTTTTTTTTTATTTTATTTTACATTTACAAATCCCTTTAATGTGGCACTAAATTATATCATATTTTCAAAAAATAATTGATGCACATTTACTACCTAATACCCCTGTAAATAATTTTTCATGAAATTGATTCTAAGGCCCCTTTCACACTTGTGTGAGTTGTCCTGCGATTTGGGATTGCAAAGTCCCATGACAAGTTGTTCCCTATTATTTCCAATGAGTACCGTTCATATCTGTATGACTTTGAACTTGTGCCGACTTCAAAGTAGTTCCTGCATTACTTTGGTCCAACTTTGATGCAACTTGAAGTCCATAGACTTCAATGTTAAACCCTCAAAGTCTCATGCAAATCGCACCTGAATACTTCTGTACGACTTTGTAATATGTTTTCATTGAGCCAAAGTTGCAACAAAGGCGGACTAATCCCAAATTGCGTCAAAATCGCAGGAAAATTGCAGCAAAATCTTGGTAAAATTGCGGCACAACATTGCGGTTAAATTGGGTCGCACAAGTGTGAATGGGGCTTTAGTGTGTTTTTCTGCCTCCTTGTACTGTAACATCCTCTGTGAGTTCCTGAACCCCTCCTTTTTCCTCCTCACTTCCATTTGTATTGAGCGAGCACAGCATGTTAGTTGCAGTCATGTACATTGCTCAGTGCACACCACATATCCCATAGTCCATTTCAGAAGCCAGCAAGACATAGTAGCTATGCTCCTACTTACAGTGGGACCATGTACAGTAGAATAAACAAAGCCACACGTAACAGAAAGTTAGATCACAGCAGAAAAAAAAAGAATTTGGAGACATGTAGGAAACTGGGGGCAATAAGGGACTTTTTTGAATTAAGAATACAAGCTTGAATAGAATATATATATTTTTAAACCAGAGTTTAGTGTTACTTTTATAGTGACACTTATTCTGACAGATTACCTTTTATTTTACTTGTAAATATCTGCATTTTTTTCAATATCTGAATTACCACAAGGGCCACAGCAAGTGTTTACAGCATAAAAATGGATTTTAAGGATGCAATGCGTTAAGGTGTAATCTGTATTTTATATACATGCGTGAAGGCCTTTATATGCAATCATTTTGTAAACATCCCAGTCTTATGAGATGAATGTGTTTGATCTAAACCATAATTGTAAATGCTCAAGAAAATCAGTGCGTAAGCGTCTTGTATATGAATAGTGTCCTATATTATGAAATAATTACACCGTCCTTTATGCTCGTTACAGCTGAAAGATGCTGCATATGTCTCAGTAAAAGATTACATGATCTGTAATTGCAATTACAATGGTAATTTTATTATCTAAAAGAACCTTTTTACCTAAATTTAGGAGAGAACCATAAAATTGATCTACTTTTATTCCGTATTAGAAATAATGTCTTGGAAACATCTCTCGGTGAACTATGCCTAGACAGCCATATGCTAGTCTGAACTCTAGATGGTGCTGTCATGCAAAAAAAGCTAATTCTGCAACAAGCATCAAGCCGTATTGCAAAATTCAATCGCATAAGAAGATGTTATGACAATTTATCTGATCAGACTTGAGAATATGGTATAAAATGTACCAGAAATTTGAGCATCTGAATACATAATAAAACTGCTCAATAAAAGCCCTTCAGAAAACAAATATTATCTATATCTATAGATTACAAAAGCTTTTCTAAGTTAAGTTTAGCAACTTTGACCTAGTAGTAAGCATATGCATGCCTGTAAATGGTGTCATGTTTTATTTGTTCAGAGGTCCCATTTCACTATTGGTCCATTATTGTGATGGGTGTCCTCAGTAAAAAAAAAATGAACTCATAAAACTGGAGGGATTGGGCCTGAATTATTGAGTGCAGCTAGTTTGCTAGTTTATATTACCATATAGTACAGCTGTTCTTAACCTTTTTTGAGACACAGACCCCTTTAGGAAACTTGATGAAAAATTTAGCCCCCCTCCTCATATTCATTATGATTGATGATATGTCAGTTTTATGTCCTTATCTTCCCGTGTATGTTGTCCAGATGCTCCAGTTTTTGTCGAAGGATAGGCCTGATAGTGAGTTAACTGCTATAAGGTGTTCCAAGGCGTGGTGTCTTTGGACTAATTGTTTGACCTCCGACACATTGATGGGATTATCTCCTTTCCAGCTTTGGAGTATCAGAGTGCGAGCTGCCAAGAGGATGTGGGTAGTCACTGCTCTGCATTCTGAAAGGAGTTTATCTATGCCAATATGAAGCAAGGCTAGCCCTGGATCAGGTTTGGTGAGGCAGCCTTTTACCACAGAAATTAACTGGAAAACCTGGCTCCGGAAGCTTCGAAGCTATGATAGGACATTCCCAGAATACATGTAGCAGATGGCCGTGTTGGCCGCAATTGCGCCAGCAGTCAGGAGACGACCCAGAAAAGATTTGGGCCATGTATTGCCATCTATTATAGATTTTTAACATTATTTTCTAGTGGCTGGTGCTGTGTGTGGCCTTGGAAATGCTCCTGAATGCTGACCTCCACTGGTCTTCTGAGTAGGATTTCTGTAGATCTCTCTCCCATTATAAGTGGGTGTTGGTTTTGCGGAAGACCTTCTTTTTCGGGAGCATGTTGTAAAAGAGTGTTATACCTTTGGTCATGTGTGTAGGAGAACTGTAGTAGTCCCACGCTGTTTGAGGGATTTTAAGTATGGGAACCAGGTAGTTTCTCAGGAACGTTTGTGTTCTTGCGATTGTAAAGTATACATTTTTTTATTTTTTTTTATAGAGATCATGGGCATTCTATCCGTCAATGTTTGTAGATTAGGTTGTAAGTCAGGCAAGGGGAGAGTGTTGCCTCCTTGGCTTAGTAGTATTTTCCATGCCTGTACGGATACAGGATGTCAGGTGAGAGGTCTTTCATGGGCCATCGTTGCCATGTCTCTCCTATCAGGAATGATTTTAGGTCCCTGATTGGGGCTAATTCTCTCTCCAGCCCTACCCACAAGGGCACATTCGTTTCCTGGAAACACTCTCTAAATTGGTCCATCCTAATTGCCCAAAAGTAGTCGCTTATATCAGTTAAGCCCGCTCCTCCCACATGTTTGTGGGTAATTCGAACTTGGCGTGAACACCTGGCCCGTTTTCCACCCCAAAGTGGGAATGGGAAGGACTCGAAGGGTATACAGAATCTGGGGTAGGATTGTCATTTTAAAGGCTGTGAGCCTGCCCATCCATGAGAGTTCCTTCTTGGACATTACTGTTAGTTGGTTGTCTATTTTGGCCAATAGCGATTTATAGTTTGTGGTGGCTAGGTGTGTCGTATTAGGTGTTAACATTATTCCCAAATATTGGATACTTTGTTCCACTTGTAGGGAAGGTTTTGCTCGAGTTCCTTTTTATCATAAATGGGCACTCCCAAGTCTAAGACAAGGGATTTTGTGAAGTTGACTTTAGCAAGATCTCATATTATAAAGTCCTCTAGAACTTTGTGGACGTTGGGGAGAGAAGTGGATGGTTTGGTTAATAGGAGGACGATATCATCTGCAAATAAGTTGATGGTATGGGAGCTTGACCCGAATTTGAAGCCAGTGATCAGGGGGTGCGTGTGTAGTTTTTCTGCAAGGGGCTCTATCATTAAATTAAATATGGATGGGGAAAGAGGAAAACCCTGTCGAGTCCCATTGGAGATGTGGAACTTTTTTGGACAGCAGGCCAGATGTGTAGACCTACGCTATAGGGCAAGAGTACAGTGCTAGTATTGCATTCAAGCAGGGCCCCTGAAGGCCAAACTTAGTGAGCATATGGTTTGTGTAACTCCAGTGGACTCTGTCGAATGCCTTCTCTGCGTCAATAGACAATAGCAGAGAAGGCGTTAGATTTCTTTCAGCATAATGTATAACATTTACAATCCTCCTAGTGGCAGGTCTGCCGCCCTTTCACAAATACCATCTGGTCGCTGCTAACAAGTGAAGGTAAGATTTTGGTTATACGTTTAGCTAACAATTTAGCATATATTTTGATATCTGAGTTCAATAGTGATATTGGCCTGAAGTTGGTCGGTGGCGTAGGATCTATCTGTTATGTTACAATGTATGCTTTAAGCATCTCTGGTGGGAGCGTAGAAGATAGCACAGCTTTGGCAAAGATTTGCTGTAGATATGGGGACAGAGTTTCACTGAATATTTTTTTTTTCCACAAAAGATTTATTAGAATTTTACCGGTTATACAGTTATCTTGAACATTACTCAGTTTTAGCAGTTTTGAATATAAAGTCTAGAAGAACAGAAGACCAAATCACAATCATATTGTATGCAATACATATATGTTCACACAGAGTTCCTTACTTCAGAAGACTCCCATTGTCAGGATGCTCAAGGGAGCTTTGGTTCATCGAAGTACCTCTAATTATGTAGTACAATTGTCATAGGAAACCTTCCATGACAAGAGCACTATTCCCAAGTGTAGCCTGAGAGCTTTGGATTGAGAGGTGCATTTGTTGTGCTGTACAACTGTATACTCGTTAGTCAGAGTCGGCTCATGGTGAACCGACTCCGGCAACCACATAAGGAAAGGAGGGGGTGGGGAAGGGGACAAAGGCTAGAGGGGTATCTAAAATATGGGGGGGTGCACTTGATGGTCAGATCCGGAGTAGGCCCGAGGGAGGGGGTGATGTTCTCACCGACTACCCTCCCCAACATAGGCCCCCCTGTGTGGGCAGAATGAGCCCGCTGTCAGTTAATTTCCAGTCAGTTATAGCTTCAGGGCGTAGGTCTTGATAATTCTGAGTATTTTTAAAGGTGGTCCATGGTTCCCAAGTCGTGGTGTATTGTGTGAGTTTGTCAAGGGTAATAAAGATCAACTCCTCCATCTCAGCCACCTTGTTGACTCTCCGGAGCCACTCCGCTAACGCGGGTGGTGCTGTGGACCTCCAATGTACCAGAACGCACATCCTTGCGGCGTTAATAAGGTGCATAGCCAACGATTTATGATAGCGTCTTGTCTGGATTTTAGTCAGGTGCAGCAAGTATTGTCCTGGCGAGAAGTCTATCAGGAGGGAGGTCACCTGCATTATTACCTCGTGGACCTTCTTCCAGTATGACTGGATGGTCGGGCAATCCCACCATATATGGAGGAAAGTGCCCTTTTCCCTTCCACATCTCCAGCATTATTCAGAGATTGCAGGAGAGAATTTATGCACTATGTCGGGGGTTCTGTACCAGCGGGATTTCAATTTATATCCATTCTCCTGCACGGAAATGTTCCGAGATCCCTTATGAACATATAAATTTATCCGGTCCCAACTATCCTCGTCAATCTCTGTTTCTAGAGCAGTTTCCCAGAAGGCTTGTTCTGCCCTCAGTATTGCCATGGGATCTCCGAACATTCCAGCATACAGGGAAGAATTCACATGACTTTGAGGCGCACGGCTGGTGCAAAGTGATTCGAAGGTCGTCAGGTGAGGTCTCCTTTGCGATTGAGCTCCGCGACAAAGTGTCTGATTTGTATGTAAGGCCAAAAAGGGAACTGGCCCGTGTTCGATTGTTCCGCTAATTCCGATTGCTTCAAGAGCCGCCCTTTGCTAAAGACATGCTTAACTAGGATTTCCCTGTGTGGCCACTCCACCTGGAGAAAGCTGGGGGAAAGACCCGGGGTAAAGTCCGGATTGTCCCTAATGGGAGTGAGTGGACCGATATGGGTCGAGACCGAGTACGCCCCGCAAGCTTTGTCAAAGACGTGGAGGGTAGGTCCAAAAGTCGGGTGTTCCAAGGTCGCCGGGGGAAGGGATCACGCTTGAGCCCACGGGGCCGAGCATAGGGCGATGCCTGCCATCCGGTTTTCCAGCGACACCCAGCTCTTCACACACATCTGGCATGGACTTTCCAGTCAACAATTCGGGCTAGGTGTGTTGCCCAGTAGTAGCGCTTGATGTCAGGAAGACCAATCCCCCTCCCTTAGACTTGGGTAATACCAGTCTGTTCCAGCCTATTCTTGCAGGTTTATTGTGCCAGAGAAAAATCCTACACATAGCCTTGTACATGGTGAAGAAAGCGGACGGGAGGTGCACTGGTATGGTTTGGAGTTTATACAGGAGGCGAGGGAGTACCGTCATTTTAAGAATAGATGCTCTTCCGAAACACGAAATGGGAGATTTTCCCCATTTTTTAATATCCTGTCTAATGACCTGCAGCTCCGTTAAGAAATTCCTACGATAAAGTTCTGACAAGTTTGCCGGCAATTGAATGCCTAGGTATGTAATTGCATCACTTTTCCAGCGAAATGGGAAGTTGTTTTGGCATTGCTCCTCTAAGGTTGATATTTAACGCAAATGACTTGGTATAGTTGAGTTTTAAGTTCGAGATCTTTCTGAATTGCTCAAAGGTTTGAAGGAGGATGGGTAGGGACTAGAGTTGAGCGAACCTCTGGAAGTTCGGGTTCTGCTGGTCCGTCCGAACTTTTATGCACAAAAATGGCTGTAACAAAGTCCTGGAAAGCCCTAGAGGGCTGCAAAAGGAAGTAAAATGGGGGTAAGGGTAGGGCAAGTGCCCTACAAAAAAATGGGGACAGGGAAATAACTTTAAATATTTTTAAAAAAATAAAAACATAAAAAAAGCAAAAATGGAGGTGAATGTGGATCATCTTCAAACTGTGTCTGAAAAGTATTAATTAACGGTAGAAGCCATATAACTGTTCTAAAATCATCTTCAAACTAGGGCAAGTGCCCTACAAATAAATGGGGATAGGGAAAATAAATTAAAATCAAGTAAAAAAATGGGAAGGGGGGTGGATGTGGAGTAGGAGCCTAGAGGTTGACTAGGCCGTGACCGTGGCAGTGTAGGTGGAAGTGGCGGTGGTAGAGGAGTAGGAGGA
>BLSH010464798.1:1751541-1764485 GCA_018402905.1 Glandirana rugosa
CGTAACCGAGTGGAGCGTGTTTGTCCTTTCGAAAAAGGACAGCCATCTACGCCTCTTCCGTAAACTGTCCCACAGGACCCTGATATACCTCCGCCATGACTCAAGATAGCCTGAACCCCGGGCGTACGTCCGCGAATAGTACAGTGATATACGCTTAGGGTCGCGTTTTCACTTTCATTTGTCTGTGGACAGTCTGCGGAAGAGGTAGGCGTTACCATGATCCGTCCCCACGGGGGAATGATATGTAGGAATGCGAACTCGGAGATGAGGCGACGTAATCTCGGTTGGGTCTGTATTTCCCATATGCCCAGGTACTAGCCCTTATATTCAACCCCAGACCGAACCCGAACGATTTTTGAAATGTCCGGGTCCGTGCCACGGACACCCGAAAGTTCGGTACGGACCCGAACGTTACAGTCCGGGTTCGCTCAACACTAGTAGGGACGTTAATGGGGTGGAGAGGAAGAACAGAACATAGTCCGCAAAGGCCGCTATCTTATATTCCCGATCATGGACCCGTATACCCTTTATGTCTGGGTTGGCTCTAATGCAGCGGAGTAGAGGCTCAAGCGTAAGGATGTATAGTAAGGGGGCACCCCTGCCTAGTACCATTGCGGATGGAGAAGGCGTCTGACAGGTGTCTGTTTACTTTCACTTTTGCGCTGGGATTCGCATATAGTGACATGATAAGCGCCTGCATGCGGGCCCCAAGTCCGATAGAACTCAGTACCGCCTCCATATAGTCCCAGGACACCCTGTCAAATGCCTTCTCCGCATCTACCGACAGGAAAAAGCTTTCCTGTTTGTGCGAGGTGAGCCAATGCTGTAAATTCAGGGCTTTAATGGTGTTGTCCCTGGCTTCATATCTGGGGACAAACCCCACTTGGTCCAGGTTTATCCAAGTTGGTATGTGGGAAGATAAGCGTGTTGCCAATATTTTTGCAAAGAGTTTAACGTCCGCATTAAGCAGGGATATTGGACGATAGCTAGTAACATTAGCGGGATCCTTCTCATCTTTAGAGATGACCATGATATAAGCCTCCAGGAGGCGTGGCGATTCACAGGGTGTTGAGTCTAGGGAATTAAATTCTCTAAGGAAATGAGGAGTCAGGAGATCGTGGAATGATTTGTAATAGGCCGTTGTGAAGCCATCCGGGCCTGGGCTTTTGCCCGGTTTTGTGCTTTTTATTGCTGCTAGGAGTTCCTCTGAGGTCAGGGGCGAATCTAACGCTTTTGCTTCAGCAACCGTCAAGGCTACGGGCTGTACTGCTGTAAGAAGGCTTGAATAATGTCCGAACGCTTCGAGGCTTCTGCCTTGTCGGGACTATTCCTTTGTAGATTGTACAGGTTACCATAATAGGTTTGGAATTGTTGGGCTATCGCCTCGTTGCTAGTGTGTAATTTGGTTGAGGAGTCAACTATGTGGTGAATCGTGGTGGCCAGTTTGCGCTGTTGGGTTGCCTTAGCTAGAAGTCTGCCCGGTTTATTGCCTTGTTCATAGAACAGGCGGTGTGTGAGAGTCATTCGCCATCTAGCCTTTTTACATAATTCATCAGTCAGGAGTGCCAGGGTATCCACCAGCTCCTGAGCGGTGTGGGCCGCAAGGGAACGTTTGTGTTTAGCCTCCAGTGCGCAAATTCTAGAGGTCAGGTCATTCACTAACGCTAGGTGTTCCCTTTTCCTCTGCCCTGCAATGGAAAGGAGCAAGCCCCTAATGACGCACTTATGTGCTTCCCATTGGGTCATTGGGGAGACCCTGGGGGTGTAATTTCGTCGGAAAAATTCTTTAATTTTTTGTTTCACGAGTACCGTGTTACTTAGGTCCGTGAGGAGGCTTCCAGAGTTTCGTGGAGGTGCATGTGGTCGGAAAGACCAGAGTGGCTGTGATAGGGTTGTGATCTGACAGGAACTGCGTCTCGATTGTAGCTTGTTGGAGGTAACGCAAGTCTGTCTGCTGTATGAATAGATAGTCTATTGTCGAGTAGCGCCGATGGGGCGCGGAGTAAAAAGTGTAGTGGAGTGTTCTCCACTTGTCATGCAGGGTGAGAGAGGCCAGCTGGAGTTTAATTTGTCTGAGAGCCGCAAATGACATTACCGAGGTGTCCGAAGACATATCTACCAGCGGGTCTAATGGAATGTTGAAGTCTCCAACCAGAACTAGTAGACCGGATTTAAATAGTGTAAGTTTCATCAAAGCCTCCCTGAGGAAAGTCACTTGCTTGACATTGGGGCATTCACTGAATATTTTAAAGTATTCGTTGGGAAGGCCATCTGGGCCGGGGGATTTCCCGTTAGGGAGTGTTTTGATGATTGATTCAATTTCTCGGGATGTGAACAGGCGTTCAGTTCTGCTAGTTGTGTTTTGGAGAGTGAGGGAAGGTTCAGTGTCTGTATGAAATCCTGAATGTTTTCTTCTGAGGGTTGTGGAGTAGACGGGCCATTGCTTAAATTATACAGTTATCCATAGTAGTCGGCAAATAGGTCATCTATGGCTTGGGGGTTTGAGATTTTGTGCTGGTCAGTCGGGTGGGTAAGGTACGCAATCCTGGTTTTGGTGCGAGACGTTTTCAGCCTGTTGGCAAGATACTTGCCTGTTTTTATTGGCATTAGCGTAGTGTGCTAGTTTCAGTCGTCTTAGGTGGTAGTCATATTGCTGAGTGAGCAACTCTCTTCGGTTTTCCCTAAGCTGGGAAAGCTGTTTCGTCTTATTTTGGTCTGGAAACACTTTGTTAGCTGATTCTAGGTTTTTGATGTCTGTTAAAAGGGAGTTGAGTTTAGCATTGTATTGTTTTTTAACCCTTGTCCCTTGTTGGATGAGTATGCCCCTCATGTACGCCTTATGGGCGTTCCATAGAGAGTATGGATTCTCTACCGACTGTTCGTTGGTAGTGAAAACGTTTTTAAGATGTTGAAATATAGTCTGGTTATATTGGGGGTCCTGTTGCATCGCCAGATGGGGGAGGAGAGGGGAGCATCCACTACATTTATTGACAGCGTTATAGCGGCATGGTCGGACCATGTAATGTTATGTATTTTGGCCTCAGATACCTTTTGTAGTAACCATTTGTCCGTGAGGAACATATCAATGCGGGAATACGATTGGTGTCTATGGGAGAAAAAGGTGTAGTCCCTTTCATTTGCATGGAGGCATCTCCAAACGTCCAATAGTTCCTCTGTATGTAAAAGATAGTTTAAGGTTACCTTTCATTTTGGTGTTCGTGAGGTTGTGTCCATTTTCGGATTCACAATGAGAGGGTAAGATGGCATGACTCTGTGGTCCTTCTCAGTCAGGGGAACTATGTAGTAGGACGGTTTGGCTGGGAGCTTCCATAGGATGTTTTTTTGTGTTATCTTTTGTGAGACACCACCTGCCACTCGTCTTGAATGATGCCCAATTGTGGGTGCAGGGTTTGGTTCATTGGTTCTGCTGAATTGGATTTGGGGATTATTCCCCATTTGCGTAGGGCCACGATTCCTTCTTCAAGTGTGGAGACCTGGGTTGTTGTCCTGTTGTGGGTTATCACGAGGGTGGCTGAGTATTTCCACTTGTGTAGAATCTTATGGTACCTCAGGGGTTTGGTGACCGTTGCTAAATTCCTGCGGCACTGTAGAGTGTGCCTGGACAGATCCGGTAGTAGTTGGATGGATGCATAGGGTGAGGATGTGTTGTCTGCTCTTCGTGCTGCCATCGTAATTTGTTCTTTCATGTGATAGAAGTGCACCCTGAGCAGTACATCTCCAGGGGATTCGGCAGATATGAAGGAGGGCCTCGGGAGTCTGAATCCGGTCGATCAGGAGATCTTGTGCAGATAAGGCTGGTATGAGTGTGGAAAATAAGGCATGGGCACATTGTTGTAGCTGGTTGGGTAGGACTGACTCTGGGATCCCTTGTAGTTTAATGTTGTTTCTCCTGGATCTGTCTTCTAAGTCCAATATTTTGTCTTTCAACCAGGCTATTTCCTCATTTTGGGCCTTATGGGCATCCACTATGGTGTTGTGTGAGTATGCGTATTCATCCATTTTCCTTTAGACCTGGTCGACCCTGTTCCCTATGAGTTGTACTTCGGCTTGGCATTGATTCAGTCCAGACATGATGTCAGATTATAAGGATGCCCTTAGGGATAAAAGCATTTCTTTAAGCATGGTGTCTGATATTGGTTGCCCAGCTGTAGGAAAGTTGGCTATGGGATCAGCCCTCAAAATAGGGGTGGTTTGTTGACTGGAGGTAGGTCCGCTTACCTCCATTTCCTCGTTTTGTTGTGATTCTTCTCGGGAGTCTAGGTGAGGCTTTTGCATCTGGGGACTCCTTTTTTAAGGGGTAGATGCCCCTGAGCATGGTACGCTCCTGCTTGCTGCCTTTTGGGAGTTTTTTTGTCTGTTCCCATTATCCACATGCTAAGTGTCTGCTGCTGCTGTTAGCTGTGGATCTTGAGTGCTGCCTCCTTCAAGTTGAAGCCTGCGTGCTGCCGAGGTGAAGTATCCCCATAACTTGCAGGGCTGTTGTTGTTTTTTTTTGTTCTTGGTCATCTCTACAGTATGTGGTATGTCAGGGTCAGCGGACAGGTAGTATATGGAAGCTTCAGTGTATGTTGCAGTTCTCCGACGTCTAGGGACCCTCAGTTCATATGGCCATCATGAGGTTTCTTTGCTGGCTGGTCATTGTAGGTCTGTGTACCGCTGTTGAGCTGCATCATACGCGTAACTAGGCAGGTGTGCGGCTCATGCATGTGAGGTTGTGTAGGCAATCCTACTTGCTGTGTTCTGCTGTGAGAGGTTGAGCGTGCCGCAGCTGGGACCTCAAATTATCAGTTGCCACTTGTGCTTACTGGTCGCTGTCCTAATTTCAGTGATGCTGGCAGCTTTAGGTTGGGTGGTCAGTTTCTATAAATTTGTATTGGATTGTGTGCAGTAGTACAGAATGGTGCTTGTCACCAGCTCAGCTGCTGGATTCTTCAGGTTACTGTCCGTTTCTGATAGGCCGCAAGATGGCCGCCGCTCCAGAGCTATCAGCGGCACCCCAGGAGTCCCTGTGGCTGTGTGGCTTGATTTCCGGCCGGCCGGAGGTGGATGATAACTCAGGAGGGTTGGATGATTTGCTGCCTCTGATCCGGCCATCCGTCTGTGGGCTGTGAGTGTCAGGGAAGTGCTCAGCCTAGGCCCTAAGATGGCGGCGGCGGCCGCCGCGAGGACGGAGGGGCACTGATGGAGGGAATGGGGCCCCAGGTATGTGTCTTGGCTGCTAAATACCAGTTTGGATGAGTAGTGCAGGGTGTGGGGTGTCTAGTGCTGGTGTTACGGCGGCTCAACCTGCTGCTGGTGTGATGAATGGAGTCCGATTGAGCCGGGCGTCCTGGTGTACTCAAGACTCCTCCACCTCCAGCTGCCTCTCTGCTCCCGCCGCGGCGGGGGTTTACTCCTCTAATGGGGCCTGGTATATGCCTGTGGTGCTGTTCTCCCTCCAGAGCAGGATTGAAGCTGGTTGGGCTGTTGGAACGGCCGTAAGGATGGTGATAGTTTCTGGGCTGGATGGAACTAGGGATCTAAGCGTCTATCTTGGTCCGCAGCCGGCCACACACCCGCTTACCAATCATTATTAGGGATGGGGGAATGGTTCGGCCCGAAATTATGCTTCCGAACTTCTGTTGTTCGTTCAATCCCCGAATTTAAAACATTATGGGGTGTTCGGTGTGACCTCGGCACCGCAAACACCCTAATGCATAGTGCACAGATGGTGCGCAAAGCTCCTCCTCCATGGGAGGGCTGCTGCCGTCTGCACTCGTTTTGGTTTGACAGTTTATTTATAGTGAAAGGCGGGGCCCCCCAGTGATGTATGTATAACCCCGCCCCTTCTGACATCATGTGATGTCAGAGGAGCGGGTCACTCAATTATGTCACCGGGTGGATCCGCCCTTCACTATAAATAAACTGTCAAAGCAAAGCGAACTCAGTCGCTGGGAGCCCTCCCATGGAGGAGGAGCTGTTGGGGCTTTTTTTTCGGGTCCGTTGCGCGCCGTGATTGACGATGGATTACAACGGGGACATTTATTTTTCTTTTTTAATAAAGGACTTGTCACCTAAATGTCTCCTGTGCTTTTTTCTATTTTGACACTTTTTAGTGAATTAGTAGGGGTATGATGTACCTGATACTATTTCACATGGGGGGGGGGTCGGGATCTGGGGGCACAGACCCCCACATTCACAGCCCGGGGTTGTGGGGAAGAGGCTCTTGTCTTCATCAACATGGGGGCAAGGTGCTTTTGGGTGGGGGGGGGCGCAGAGCCCCCCGCCCCAAAGCACCCATACTCCCCATGTTGAGGGCATGTAGCCTGGTATGGTTCAGGAGGAGGCGCTCGTCTGTCCCCCCCCCCATCCTGGCCGGCCATGCCGCATGCTCGGATAAGGGTCTAGTATGGATTTTAGGGGGGACCCCACTGCAATTTTTTTTAAAAATTTGGAGCGGGGTTCCCCTTAAAATTCATACCAGAGCCAAAGGGCCTTGTATGGACTGGGGGGGCTCTACGCAAATTTTTTCAGTGATTTTTATCTATATTGCTGGGAGCAGGCAATACATTACATCCGCGATTTTAAAAGACAATTTTTCCTTTACAAATGTCATTTTACAGGCAAACTAAGGGGACCCTCCAGGCACATTATTTAACCACTTCAATACTGGGCACTTAAACCCCCTTCCTTCCCGGACCAATTTTCAGCTTTCAACACTGTTGCAGTTTGAATGACAATTGCACGGTCATGCGACACTGTACCCAAATGAAATTTTTATCATTCTTTTCACACAAATAGAGCTTTCTTTTGGTGGTATTTAATCACCCCTGGGTTTTTTATTTTTTGCGCTATAAATTAAAAAAGACTGAAAATTTTCAAAAACAATGCATTTTTCTTCATTTCTGTTATAAAATTTTGCAAACAAGTAATTTTTCTTCATAAATTTTGACCAAAAATTATACCGCTATATTTCTTTGGTAAAAATAACCCAAATCTGAGTTTATTTGGTGTTGGCGGACAGACAGATGTGATGGGGACTGTGACAGATGTGACGGGGACAGACAGATGTTACGGGGACTGTGACAGATGTGACAGGGACATACAGATGTTTGGGGACTGTGACAGATGTTTTGTATGGTGACAGATGTGATGGGGGACATACAGATGTTTTGGGGACTGTTTTATGGGGACACTTATGTGTATGGGGACAGGAGTATCAGTGTGCTTGGTGCACTGTGTGGGGGGCGATCTGTGAGAGCTTTTTGCATGAAATCATCATCACATAGCTGCTGTCACATAGCTGCAGATTCCCCCCTTCCCCCCCCTCCCACACTGAGCTCTCATTGAGCTCGACGGGGGGGAACTGTCACAGAGACGTTTGTCTCTGTGTACAATGTGACGGCTGTGATTGGACACAGCCGTCACATGATCGGGAGGGCCAATCACAGCGCCCATATCCCGATCTCTGCTCGGCTGGATCCTGTAATCATAATGATCACATGATCCAGCCACAGCGAGCCGCGTGGCCGCGCTGCGAGTACCCGTTCCGCAGAACGTATATGCACGTCTTGTCAGAACGGGGAAGCTCCCACCCGGCCGTATATATACAGTGGCCGGGTGGGAGTTGGTTAAAGGAATATTTTATTTTTATTGTTTCACTTTAAGCATTATTAAAATCACTGCTCCTGAAAAAACTATTGATTTAAACATTTTTTTTGCATTGATACACGTCTCCTAGGGCAGGAGCCATACACTTTTTAGGGCAATAACTTGCATATAAACCTTTAAAATGAGCACTTTTGATTTTTCTTTTTCGGGTCCCATAGACTTTAACCGATTCACGACCACGTCACGTACATTTACTGCTGCAAAGTGGCTCTGTCCTGCGAATCGCCGTCTATAAACGGCGGCTCGCACGTGCGCTGTAGCAGGCGGGAGTGCACCGCCGGTGGCACACTCTCATGCCCGCCGCACTCTGCAGGAATGTGGCCACAGCTCGGGCATATTCAATCTCCACTGGGGAGCCGCGATTGCCTAGCAGAGAAGAAAAACGGGGATCCACTGATGTAAACGTGGTGGTTCCCCACTCTGTCAGGCAGCATATGAGAGATCTACCAATCCCTGTCACTGGGATCAGTTAGATCTCTTATGCCCCTGGCAGCACAGCCCCCTCACAGTTAAAACACGCCTAGGGAACACACTTAACCCCTAGATCACCCCCTGCAGGTTAACCCCTTCAGTGCCAATGACATTTACACAGTAATCAGTGGATATTTAAATTTCTGATCACTGTATAAATGTCATTGGTCCCAAAAAAGTGTCAAAAATGTCCAACATGTCCGTCCCAATATCACAGTCCCAATAAAAATCGCAGTTTGCCACCATTACTAGTAAAAAAAAAATTGTAAAAACGCCAGAAATGAAGTCTCATGGTTTGCAAATGCAGCAACTTTTGCACAGACCAATCATTACACTCTGATTGCGATTTTTTTTGCGATTTTTTTAATCAAAAATATGAGGAAGAATATAAATCGACCAAAACGATGAATACATTTTTTTTTATATTTTTTTTTGGATATGTATTTTAGCAAAAAGTAAGAAATATATGGGGTTTTTTTTGCAAAATTATCACTATTTTTTTGTTTATAGCGGTGATCATAAATGACGTAGAGGTGATAAAATACCACCAAAAGAAAGCTATAATTGTGGGAAAAAAAGGACGCAAATTTTGTTTGGGTATAACGTCGCACAACCACGCAATTGTCATTTAAAGCGATGCAGTGCCGAATCGCAAAAAGTGCTCTGGTTCTAAGTGGGAAATCCTTCCAGGACTGAAGTGATTAATGGTTTTCGAATGTTCAGACAAATTTTTTGTCTGTTCGCATGTTCTGGTGCGAACTGAACCGGGGGGGTTGTTCGGCCTATCCCTAATCATTAAGCCCCCCTGCTAGTGTTAAAAGGTTTGTCTCATCTCTGTAATTGATACATTTTGCTTATTCTTTTGAAAAGCAACAGACTTACAGGCCAAATCACCAGATGAAAATAGAATAAGGAAAGCCTACAAAAGAAAATGAATGCAGCCATCACATCTAATAAATGGTAAGCTGCAATAAAATAAATGTTTGCCTTTGGGCTTAATACTACTTTAAAGGGGCTGTATACTGAATGCAAATGTTATTTTTTAGCTGAACCTCTCGGACCCCCTGAAACCCATCTATTGACCACTTGGGTTCCATGGACCACAGGTTAAGAACCCCTGATATAGTAGGTTAATTTTAAAGAAGAATGGTTGTTTCTACGTTGGACCAATGTAACTATGCAATTCCTGCTTCCAGATAAAACTGCACATTTTAGAGTAGCGTTTTATTGTGACCATCCTAAGGCACACCTGTGCAATAATCATTCTGTCTAATCAGCTTTTTGATATGCCACACCTGTGAGGTGGATGGATTATCTCGGCAAAGGAGAAGTGCTCACTAACACAGATTTGGACAGACTTGTGAACAATATTTGAGAGAAATAGGCCTTTGTGTACATAGAAAAAGTCATAGATCTTTAGATTCAGCTCATTATAAATAGGGGCAAACACAAAGGTGTTGCATTTATAATTTTGCTCAGTGTATATACAGTATCTCACAAAAGTGAGTATATCCCTTCACATTTTTGTAAATATTTTATTATATCTTTTCATGTGACAACACTGAAGAAATAGCACTTTGCTACAATGTAAAGTAGTGAGTGTAGAGCTTGCATAACAGTGTAAATTTGCTGTCCCCTCAAAATAACTCAACATACAGCCATTAATGTCTGAACCGCTGATGACAAAAGTGAGTACATCTCTAAGGGGCAAGGGCAGGGGGGCAGTGGCGGCCCGACCACAAGGGGTTCAGGGGCGCTGCCCCCTAATCCATTCGCTTGGTCCCAATCTACATGCAGGGCGCAGGATGCATGAATTACGATGGGGTTTTTTTTTTAAGCACATTATTAGAGCCTGAGGCTCTAACTGACTTAAAAATAGGATGGGCTCCTTCCTGTAAACCGTTTGTCTCCTGCTGTGCTTTCCCACCTTCCCTGTCTGTCTCCCCCCTCCGTGTTAAATAGGGATAGGGGGACCTGAAAGTGAAATTGCAGCAGAAAAATATCAGGTCTCAGGCCCTGTCAGAGAGGATTGTGCTGTCTGACAGAGCTGTTTAAATCTCAGGACTGGGTGGACAGATGTACACATTTTTTTGGCACTCCAGTATGGAAAAAATAGTAAATTGAAAGAATACAGGTATGTAGAGAGAAATACAGCCTGCCATGTATGACCTTGCTAGTTGATTAACTGTCTTTGGTTTCAGTATTTTCTGAGTTAGTCCTGAAATAAGCATGCAGCAGGTGAGGTAATATAAAAACTAATAATAATGATGATAATAATAGAACTCTGATTTGTGCTGTGTTTTTGAGTTCTGATCAGTGACTAAGAAATTACTACTAAAACATACAGAGTCCTGATCTCTGCTAAAAGCAGTTCCTGCATAAAAAGCTCCAGTATAACCCTGCAAGCAAACTGCCAGGGAGGGCATGCCAAAACACAGAATAGAACATCAGGGTTGATGTCTGTGTGCAGTAGTTCCTACTGAACTTCTATCTGTTGCTTAGCAAGTTCCTTTGTTTCACCCACCTGCTATCAGTCAGTCTCCACTGATCTTACACCCTTTCACCAACTTGACCCTGTAGATGCACAGACTACCTTGATAAAATTGTATAAAAAGCTCCTGTATAACATACTTCCCAACAGTCCCGTATTGGGCAGAACTATACCGCATTTGAATCTTTGTCCCACAGTCCCAGAGTACAGGGGCTTTGTCTCGCATTACTCCATTATGTCAACAGCAGAGCAGGACATGCAGCAGTGTGCTGTAACATCTAGCACATCCAGGGATTGGTGGGCGAGCTGGTAGGTGTACAGCTGCATTGAGGGAAAGTGCAGCTGTCAAATTCTGCCTCTGATGTTGGGGATGGGCGGGCTGATATGTGATTTCAGCCTCCTGACTCCACCTCACAGAGTGCCACCCTGCTCCTCCCTGACCCCGCCCACCACAAAGCGGCACCGGCCCTGACTTCGGCCACCAGAGAGCGGCACCCTGTCCCTCCTCCTCACTCCGCCCACCACAGAGCAGCACCTGGTCCCTCCTCCTGACTTTGGCCACCACAGAGTGGCACTCGGCCCCTCCTCCTCACTCCACCCACCACAGAGCAGCACCGGGCCCTTCCTCCTGACTCCACCCACCAGTGGTCTTCCGGTAACATGCGTGGTCTGGTAAGGTCAGTGCTCCAGCAGGCTGAGGAGGGTGAATGCCAGGACCCCCAGGAGGACCAAGAGTAGTGTTGTGGTGGGCCCCCCACTGTGCAAAGTCAGATCCTCACCTACAAGCTATGAACCCCAGGTGTGGGCAGTGGAGTTCACCAAGGCCGGGGAGATCGAGAGGGAGCTGTAGAGGGTGCGTGGCTAAAACTCCCAGCATGACCAGAATGACAGGGGGACTAGATCTCCCAGCATTTACTGAGTGATGGGGAGACTACTACTCCCAGCATGGTCTGAGTGACAGGGGGGCTACAACCCCCAGCATGGCCTGAGTGGCAGGGGGACTACAACCCCAGCATGGCCTGAGTGACAGGGGGACTACAACCCCCAGCATGGCCTGAGTGACAGGGGGACTACAACCCCCAGCATGACCTGAGTGACAGGGGGACTACAACCCCCAGCATGGTCTGAGTGACAGGGGGACTACAACTCCCAGCATGGTCAGTGTGACCAGAAACTACAAATGCTAGCATGACCATAATGGCAGGGGAACTACAACTCCAGGCATATTCTGTGTTACAGGGAAATTAGAAATTCCTGTATGCATAGGGTAACAAGGGACTGTATGTATGTAATGCACTCCTGAACCTCACACTCTGTATGTAACACACTCCTGAACCTCACACTCTGTACATAACGCATTCCTGAACCTTACACTCTGTAAGTAATGCATTCCTGAACCTCGCACTTTGTATGAAATGCACTACTGAATCCTTCCACATTTTGTGTAAATAATACACATTACCCCCAAGGAATAAAGTGGGATTTTATGGGCTCACAATGGTACACAAACGCATGGCTGTACCAAAAAAGTATAATTTAAATTCATAGAAAATAGTACATCTTAAAAGGTTTTCTTACATAGTGGGTAAGGTTTAAAATCATTAACATCAGAAGGGTACGGATCCCCCAATGGTATGGGATGTCTGGTTAACAAAATATAGTAACATAAAATCAACCGACACGTTTCCGAGTCACTGTCGGACTCCTTCTTCAGGGTCGGTTTGTTACAGAGTTTGTTAAAGGTCTACAAAATTAAGAATATATGTTAGAACATTGCAACAGTGTTGCACTATGATTACACAGCAAATATCCAAATAAAGACGGCTACTCACAGTCCTCCAAAGGATCAGGCAGGTTTTATGTGCAGGAAAGAACACAGGTGAATGAAAGAAGGATCCAAGAGGAAAGGAAGGAGACAGCAGATCTCATCGGGACAAAGTCTGGGTTCGGGTCCGGACAGAACCCGAACGATCGCACGGACCCCGAACCCCATTGAAATCAATAGGGACCCGAACTTTAAGGCATAAAAATGGCTGTAACAAAGTCCTGGAAAGCCCTAGAGGGCTGCAAAAGGAAGTAAAATGGGGGTAAGAGTAGGGCAAGTGCCCTACAAAAAAATGGGGATAGGGAAAATAAATTAAAATCAAATAAAAAAATTGGAAGGGGGGTGGATGTGGAGTAGGAGCCTAGAGGTTGACTAGGCAGTGTAGGTGGAAGTGGCGGTGGTAGAGGAGTAGGTGGAGGTAGCCAACATGTTTTTTTTTTTTTTTTGTATTGAGGCCTATTCAAAAAAACATGGTAGTGTTTTATG
>BLSH010464798.1:1764495-1791926 GCA_018402905.1 Glandirana rugosa
GGCGTGTTCTTGTCTCGTGTCTCCCCACCCACGACACAGACAGTCACTTGGACCGCCTTCACTACCGATGGTTTTTTCGGTGGAAGACGCTGTCGTCAACATTCCTTTAGAGTATCCCGCCAAAGACTTCATGTTTCTCGTTTAAGTCTAGGGTGCCCCGGTAGCCCCAGAAGTAGGCTCCGCGGTGTACAGCGTGTCGAACATGTTTTCGTCCTTAGTTGCTCACGCCGCGGTTCCCAGAGACTTTTTCTTAGCGGTCTCGACTATAGACCGGGAATTCTCATGAGTTTCGGTCAACGAGGCGGAGGGTCATAACCCTCGCTCTTATGTGGTGTCTAGGGTACTGACTTTTTTGCAGCAAGGCCTGAACAAAAAACTGGCTTTGAGTACTCTTAAGGGCCAGATATCAGCTCTGGCGATTCTTTTTCAGAGACCCTTGGCGCCGCACTCGTTGATTCCTGCTTTTGTACAAGCTGTGCGACATGTGGCGCCTCGGATGAAGACCCCGATGGCCCCGTGGGATCTGAATTTGCTCTTTGTACTTCAGAAACCGCCCTATGAGATTTCCTTACAACTGCTGTCGCAGAAGGTGGCTTTTTTGGTAGCCATCACTTCCGCCAGGTTCACTGACAGACACAGCACCCACCCCTCTGTGCTCTGTTCTTGTGCGGTTTGTGTAAGAACTGGAGAGCTATGCTATGTGAGGGTTTATGTGGGAAGAGAGGACGGCCCCATGGGAGGGGCCAGCTGTTCTTTTCCCTGCCTAGTTAACTCCTAGTGGGACAAGCATAAACCCCACTTGTCATGAAGAGCTGCGTCTCTCAGTGAACTCGGAGAAAAGGATTTTACGGTAAGTTTTAATAAAATCCCTTTTTTGTGTACATAGAAAAAGTCGTTGATCTTTGTGTTCAGCGCATGATAAATAGGGGCAAACACAAAAGTGGTGCGTTTATAATTTTGCTGTGTGTGTGTATGTATGTGTGTGTGTGTGTGTATATATATATATATATATATATATATATATATATATATATATATATATATATATATTATATTATATTGTGCACACAGTTGTGCTAATAAGTTTCCTTACCCTGGCAGAATTTTTGATTTCTTGGCCATTTTTCAGAGAATATGAATGCTAACACAAAAACATTTCTTTCGCTCATGGTTAGTGTTTGGCTGAAGCCATTTATTATCAATCAACTGTGTTTACTCTTTTTAATTCATAATGAGAAGAAAAACTACCTAAATGACTCTGATCAAAATTTTACATACTCTGGTGATTGTTGACTGATAACGTGTACACAAGTTGACACAAATTGGTTTGAATGGCTATTAAAAGTAACCATCCTCACCTGTGATTTGTTTACTTGTAATTAGTGTGTGTGTGTATAAAAGGTCAATGAGTTTGTGGACTCCTGACAGACCCTTGCATCTTTCATCCAGTGCTGCACTGACGTTTCTGGATTCTGAGTAATGGGGAAAGCAAAAGAATTGTCAATGTATCTGCAGGAAAAGGTAGTTGAACTGTATAAAACAGGAAAGGGATATAAAAAGATATCAAAGGAATTGAGAATGCCAATCATTAGTGTTTAAACTCTAATCAAGAAGTGGAAAATGAGGGGTTCTGTTGAAACAAAACCACGGTCAGGTAGACCAACTAGAATTTCAGCCACAACTGCCAGGAAAATTGTTCGGGATGCAAAGAATAACCCACAAATAACTTGAAGTGAAATAAAGGACTCTCTGAAAACATGTGCAGATGCACAATAAGGAGGCACTTGAAGAAAGATGGGCTGCATGGTTGAGTCGCCAGAAGAAAGCCATTACTACGCAAATGCCACAAAGTATCCCACTTGCAATACACCAAACAGCATAGAGACAAGCCTCAAAGCCTCAAAGTAATTTGGAGTGATGAGACCAAAATTGAGCTTTTTTGGCCACAACGATAAATGCTACATTTCAAGACGAGTCAACAAGGCCTGTGAAAAACGGAGGTGGATGATGTTTGGGGATGTGTGAGCTACAAAGGCACAGGAAATTTATCAAAAAATACTGGCGGAACGTTTGGATTCATCAGCCAGGAAGCTGCACATGAGACGTACTTGGGCATTCCAACATGCATTCCAACATGCCAATGATCTAAAACACAAGGCCTAGTCGACCTGTCATTGGCTACAGCAGAATAAAGTGAAACTACCCAAATGACCCTGATCAAAAGTTTGCATACCTCAGTTCTTAATACCGTGTATTGCCCCCTTTAACATCAATTACAGCTTGAAGTCTTTTGTGGTATTTGTGGATGAGGCTCTTTATCTTCTCAGATGGTAAAGCCACCCATTCCTCTTGGCAAAAAGCCTCCAGTTCCTGGAAATTCCTGGGTTTTCTTGCATGAACTGTACATTTTGAGATCTCCCCAGAGTGGCTGAATGATATTGAGGTCAGAAGACTGAGATGGCCACTCCAGAGCCTTCACTTTATTCTGCTGTAGCCAATAACAGGTCAACTTGGCCTTGTGTTTTGGAACATTGTCATGTTGGAATGTCCAAGTACGTCCCATACGCAGCTTCCTGGCTGATGAATGCAAATGTTCTTCCAGTATTTTTTTTAATACCATACTGCATTCATCTTGCCATCAATTTTGAACAAATTTCCTGTGCCTTTGTAGCTTGCATATCCCCAAGACATCAGCGACCCACTTCCGTGTTTCACAGGCCTTGTTGACTCCTCTCTAAATGTAGCATTTATGGTTGTGGCTAAAAGCTCAATTTTGATCTCATCACTCCAAATGACTTTGTACCAGAAGGTTTGAGGCTTGTCTATGTGCTGTTTAACGTATTGTAAGTGGGATACTTTGTGGCATTTGCATATTAATTGCTTTCTTCTGGCGACTCGACCATTCAGTCCATCTTTCTTCAAGTTACTCCTTATTGTGTATCTTGAATCAGCCACACCACGTCCTGTATTAAACCTGAAGTTATTTGTAGGTTTTTCTTTGCATCCCGAACAATTTTACCTGACTGTGGTTTTGTTTCAACAGAACCCCTCATTTTCCACTTCTTGATTAAAGTTTGAACACTGCTGATTGGCATTTTCAATTCCTTGGACATCTTTTATATCCCTTTCCTGTTTTATACAGTTCAACTACCTTTTCCCGCAGATCCTTTGACAATTATTTTTCTTTCCCCATGACTCAGAATCCAGAAACGTCAGTGCAGCACTCGATGAAAGGATACAAGGGTCTGTCAGGAGTCCAGAAACTCATTGACCATTTATACACACACACACACACTTATTACAAGCAAACAGATCACAGGTGAGGATGGTTACCTTTACCTTTTACCATATTTGTGTCAACTTGTGTGCATGTTATCAGGCCAAAATCACCAGGGTATGTAAACTTTTGATCATGGTCAATTGGGTAGTTACTGTTGTCATGATTTAAAAAGAGTAAACACAGTTGATTGATAATAAATGGTTTCAGCCAAACACTAACCATGAGTGAGAGAAATTGTTTTTGTGTTATCATTCATGTTCTCTGAAAATGGCCAAGAAATCATACATTCTGCCAGGGTATGTAAACTTATGAGCACAACTGTATATATAAAAATAAAATCCCTTTTTTTTGTAAAAGTGCAGGTTTATTGATATATTATTTCATATTTATATTCCTATATATCACATATTTTATTTTAAGTTTTAGATTATGGGTGATACCATGGATTAAATCACTCACTGTAAGAGAGTTATTGAGCATGTTGCAAATATCTGATTTATTTATGAACAAATTTGTAGTATGTTCTTTTCTATATATGACAAACACACATTTCCCAGCACACTTACCAGCTAGCCTGCAAACAAACCAAATTGACCCTGTCTAGTAATTCACATTCAGCCTGGGTTCACACTTGTGCAATGCTGGAATCTGCGCAATGACAGAGCCTTTTCTTGCATCGCATCACTCCCGCAGGCAGCTCACACTGCCTTCTGCGAACAGCTGCGGGTTTCATTACAAAGTTAATGACACCCCTAGTTTTGTTCACAGATTGCAGTGCGAACTGCGTACTTGCACATAAATCGGATCGCATGGGTGAGAACATGCATGCAATGTGATTCCAGTGTGGGAAAAGGTCCCGGCACCTTTTTCTGTGCGAATCGAATGCGAGTTCAGCCATACAACTGTATGGCTGAACTCGCACTGCTCAGAGATCGCATTTGATCGGCATCTGCGGTGTTGGCGTGAAACACTTTTTTTCTCTGAGCGCACATATGTGAACCTGGGCTAAAACCGAGGGATTCATTGCGCACATTTGCAAATGTTTGGAAGTGACAGTGCCCATATCTAGGCTCTTATGTAAACTGCAGTTCTAACGCCATATTTTTGAGAATCTCCAAGTAAGAATGAATTAAGGTTTGAAAGTATAGTAAACCTAGCTTGGGGCACTCCCTTGTTGTATTGTAAAGCCCCGTGCACACTGGCAGAATGTCGGGAGACCTTTGCCGGTACTAAAAATACCGGTCGACATTCTGCCCATGTGTATGTTGGTCTGTCCCACAGAAGCTGGTTATGCATGCTGGAAAACCAGCAGCTGACAGACTCCCGATTAGCACTCTCAACAAATGGCTGAGAGCTCTGATAGGAGTGTTCTTGCGGAGGGGCTGTCCCCCTGTCGGAACACAACAGCTCAGCGGGGGATATCGCTGGAATAACCGTGCATGATTAGTACAGCGGCTCCCAACCGGAGTTGTTAATTTATTTTTTTGTGCAACCCATGGAGTTGCACGAAAAAAAACTGTAGTGTATACCAGGGTTAAAACTGATACAAAAGCCCAGCTGTGGGCAAATACTTATCCTTTGCAGTGTGGTTGTACCCGCATTGCACGGGTTATTTTGCGCTTTTATTTTTTTGTCTAGTGGAACAAAAAACAAGATTTACTTACCTGCCCTTGCCCACTACTAGACCAGTTCCCATAGCATCTGCATCCTCGTGTTTCACCAGTCCAGGGTCCTGACATCAAGACTAAAACAGGGCCTATAACCCTACTTTGAACATTAGGACCCTGAGGGACAGTCCAGTGCCGGATCATGAGGGAGCTCTGCCTGCAGGCTATTAACCCTTGCAGTGCATGCTCAGCCCCACTGCAAGGAATAATTTCTAATTTGCCCGGATCTAACCGTGCCCCCAAACCCCCCCCCCCCCCCCACACACGCACACAGTCTGAAAGATAGTGAGATCTCACTATAGTTTTTACTGATCATATAGTTCATTTATTTATTTTACAAGTCTAGTAGGGGAGTGTAACCGTCCCAAATTTTAACCCCTTGCCGACCAGCCGCCGTCATTATAAGGCGGCAGGTTGTCTTCCCTGCGTGAATCGCCATAGCTGTACAGCTCTTGCCCCCCACTGTGTCTGCGGTGATCGTATTCGTTAAAGATCCGATCAATCTACAGATTCAGGCCGATAATTTCTGGCCTGGACCTGCTGATCAGTTCTGGCGAATGAAATGCCCCCTCTGCCTGTGAAATGTAAACACAGGCAGAGGATGTGATGCAATCTCGCCTCGTGGAGCCCTTTTCGGTTTTCAGCAAGCGACGAGAGAATATCACGGTGAGTACACCAAGCACCACACTAACACCAGTACACGTAGGCAAACTTTTAACCCCCTAATCGCTCACTCCGTTAACCCTTTCACTCTGTCACTGTCACCAAATACAGTTTTCTTATTTTTCACTGTTAACTGTATTGGTGTCACTTGTGACAAGGATTAGGGTACCCCCCCATTAACCCCTAATAAAGGTTTTAACCCTTTGATCGCTCCCAGTTAGTTCTTTCACCCCCTGTCACCAATGATCAATGTATTGGTGTCACAGGTGATGCTAGTTAGCTATTTATTTTTTATAGTGTCACGGTACCCGTCTTTTATCACCTAATAAAGGTTAAACTCCCTGATCACCCAGCGGATGATATCAGTTGGGATTTAGCGTGAGTTAGGGTCATTGTCAATCCCAGGCAGGGTCAGATTAGTACAGGTACTCTAACATGCACACACACACACACACTAGATAGCTACTTTACTAGTGTAGTGTCTAAACATATCAATATCTTTGGTCTGATCAGAACTATATTAGCGTCCTCAGTAGTTTAATGTTCCCAAAAACCCTGCGTTAGCGGGATCTGCCCAGACACCTGCTAGCATGTGCGTTTAGCCCCCTCTGCCCAGCCCAACCCACCTAAGTGCATTATCAATAGATCACTTTCACTTACAAAATACAACACACATAACTGCAGCATTCGCAGAGTCACGCCTAATCCCTGCGAATGCTAACAGTATATTTCTCTTACGTTCACTGACAGACGCAGCCCTTCATTGACAAGTGGGGTTATATGCACATCCTACTAGGAGTTGACTAGGCAAATAGAAAGCAAGCTGGCCCCTCCCAGGGGGCCGTCCTCTCTCTCCCATATAACCCCCCTGCTCTGCTTAGCATATCAGTTTTATTATGCCTAGTGCAAGGAGTTAGACCTGGCTCCCTTATGGGACCTGCGGTTCATCTTTTTTGCTACTGCTTTATTTTCAAGCTGTCTGATGAAGACTGCTATCAAGAAGCCGACTGGGGCATAGAGGATAGCTAGAATCCTGCAGTCTCCCCAGCACAGCCGACCGATGTGAGCTAGTCCTAGCCTTGACGGGGCCCACCGCATCGTGCCCATTCCGTGCGGGCGGCCAGTGGGTGACCCCCACTTGCGCCCGGTGACCAGACTTGGTTCCTGCCCAGGGGCCTATGGCCTGCAGCATCTCTCTCCGGCATGGGAGGAAGGTCTGCGACCGGGTGGCTACCCGCTACGCCCGTCGGACTGGTGAGTGACCCCCTCTCTTCCCCCCCTAGGGGCGCGGAGGGGGGGGTGCTGGGAATATTTTAGCGATTTGGCCGACCGGTGGAGGGTGTTCGCTGGGCTAGTGTCCCCCCTTGGTGTCCTCGCCCCCCTCCTACACCCCCTCCCCCCCTCCCTGCCCCGTGCGTTCGTATCGCCGCCATTTTGCCGTAGCCGTGGCAATTTTGCTGAGGGTTTCCCTCTAGTGCTGAGCGGCGGCCATTTCGCCGTTGTCACGGCCTGTATTGCAGGCTTGGCCTCTTGTGAACGTTTTCAGCGGCCATATTGGATGTCCCTGGAGAGTAAAAAACAAGCTGCTGCCATTTTGCTTCCTCTTTCCCTTGGGACAGCGTGGATGACTACAGGCGGCGCAGGCTTCTTGACTGGCGGTCCTTAAGCACTCCTGCTGGGAGCAGCGTTTGTGAGGCACAAACTGCAAGTATAGCTGGGCTCTCCCTGGGGTGCTGGTAGCGGTGGGTGCAGTCCTCCTGGGGTCTCCCTGGTGTTCTGTGGGGTGGCGGGGGGGGGGACTGTCAGTTCCGGTTGTGCGATGGCAGATGACCCTGCGGGTCCTTCTGAGGAGGAGTCAGCGGCAGCGCAACCTGCGCTGGGGACCCTGGTATCCCTGGACCAGCTGAGAGTAGTATTTGGGGACTTTCTTCCCCGGGTGGGGCTGAGCAGCGCTCTGGGGGCCCCTAAAAAGCGTCCGCCTCCCCCTTGCTACTCAGGGGAAGAGTCCAAACCGGAAATGGCTTCGGGGGTCACAGGGACCCCCGTGGAACTCTGAGGGTGAGCTAGTCCCCTCGGACGGCGAAGAGGACCAGGGGGCCTCAGTTGCGCGCGAAAAGGTGCTGGTGGCTGCACTGATTACTAATACCCATGCGTCTTTACGACTGGACCGAGCAGGGGAGTCTCAGGTGTCCGCATACGTTTGCGGGTCTACTAGGCCACCCAGGTCACCTAAGGCTTATCCATATGATCAATTTTTTGACCACCTGGTCTATCAGGGATGGCCGCGTCCGCAGAATTCCTTCGCCCTACCTAAACGCTTCGCTATACGCTATCCCTTTGAGGATAGTTTTGTGAAGAAGTGGGCATCCCCCGCAGTGAACCCTCCGGTGGCTCGCCTGAACAAGGCAACGACCATTCCTTTGGAAGGGTCTCCCTCGTTTAAGGACCCAGCCGATAGGCGGACGGAGGCGGTGTCAAAGGCACTTTTCCTGTTGGCAGGATCAGCCATGAGGCCGGCCCTGGCGTCGGAATATCTGTCTGAGTGTATGACGGAGCTGCAGAATGATTTGGAATGTGGCAGGACGCTTGAGGCGTCGCAGAGAGCAGACCATTTGTTTCAGGGTCTTCGGTACCTGTGTGATGCAGCTCTGGACCTGTTTCCCATTTTGTCAAAAATGTCTGTTTTTGCAGTCATTATCAGATGAGTACTCTGGTTATGTTTGTGGTCGGGTGACCACACGTCCAAGAAGGGTCTTGCGGATCTTCCCTTCCAGGGGGTCGTCTCTTTGGACCACAGTTGGATGAAAACATCAAGGATTTCACTGGAGGGAAGAGTACTTTTCTTCCGGAGCCCAGGCGGCAGGAGTTCCGCCGCAAGCAGGGTCCTGCCTCTTCGGGTCAGAAGAGGTTTTTTTCGTGCCCCAAGGGGTCGAGGCCCGGCAAGCCTGCCGCAGGGGGCGGTAAACGACCCTGGCAACGCAAGAACGAAAAGACAGAGGTTAAGTCCTCCTCTTCATGATGGGTTGCCCCCACCCGAACTTCGGGTGGGGGGACGTCTTCTGGGGTTCGCAGACAGGTGGATTGCCCGCATTTCCGACCGGTGGGTGCAAGAAGTGGTGTCCTCCGGGTACAGGATAGAGTTCAGCATTCTACCCCCAGACAGGTTCTTCCCATCGAACTTCAGACTCCCTCAGGGGCGTTGGAAAGGTTTCACGGTTTCTACTCCAACCTATTCGTGGTCCCCAAAAAAAAGGGGGGGGTCAGGCCAGTTCTGGACCTAAAGGCGCTAAACCACTTTGTGAAAGCGCGAAAATTCCTGATGGAATCTGTTCGTTCGGTCGTGGCCGCCCTGCACCGAGGGGATTTCATGGCATCTCTGGATATCAGGGACGTGTACCTCCATGTTCCCATTTGTCTCCGGCACCAGCACTTCCTGCGCTTTGCGGTGGGAGATCTTCATTACCAATACGGGGCACTTCCCTTCGGTCTGGCCTCGGCTCCTCGGGTGTTCACCAAGCTGGTGGCCCCGGTGCTGGCGCTACTGAGGCAGAGAGGCATTGCGGTGGTAGCATACCTAGGTGACCAGCTCCTGAGAGCGGACTCTGCTTCGGCTCTGGAGGAGAATGTGGCTATCACCATGACCTCGTTAAAGGACTTTGGCTGGTTGATCAATCTGCAGAAGTTCACGGTGACACCGTCCTGTCGCCTGGAATACTTGGGTAGCAGCGGTGCGAACCCTGCTCTCACGCCGGTGGTCCTCCTTACGGTTTTGTATGCAGGTGTTGGGGCTTATGGTTTCAGCCTTCGAGACGGTACCCTACGCCCAGAGTCACACTCGGCTCCTTCAACGAGTGATTCTGTCTCGGTGGGACAAGTCTCCACTGTCCTTAGACCAGCTGATCAGATTGGATCCTCAGACCAGAGGGTCATTGACCTGGTGGCTTCGGGCCCTGGCTCTGTCGTTTGGGAAGTCTTTTCTTCCCCTGAATTGGTCGATAGTCACGATGGACGCCAGCCTATCGGGCTGGGGGGGGGGGGCCTAGGGCAGCTGTCTGCTCAGGGCCGTTGGTCGGCGCAGGAATCTCGCCTTCTGATCATTGTGCTGGAGCTGAGGGCGATCAGGCTCTTCCTCTCCCACTGGACGGTAATGTTGCGTGGCCTCCCGGTTCGGGTTCAGTCGGACAACGCCACGGCAGTGGCGTATGTGAACCATCAGGGCCGAACGAGGAGCTCGGCAGCGGCTGCGGAAGCGGCTCTCATTCTGCGATGGGCAGAACTTCATGTGCCGTGATATCCGCCATTTACATTCCGGGCGTAGAGATTTGGCAGGCGGACTTTCTCAGTCGCCAGACACTGGATCAGGGGGAATGGTCGCTACATCCAGAATTGTTCCGCCAGATTTGCCACAGATGGGGCACGCCAGATGTGGATCTCATGGCGTCTCGATTCAATCACAGGGTGAAAACTTTTGTTTGCAGGACGAGAGACCCGCTGGCGGCCCCCAGTATTGACTTCTGTACGCGTTTCCTCCCATCAAGCTTCTACCGCGGCTACTGCGCAGGGTGGAAGCGGAGGGGATTCCGACAATCCTGGTGGCTCCGGATTGGCCTCGGCGTCCTTGGTACGCCAACGTGGTGTGAATGGTGGTAGATGTTCCCTGGCGCCTTCCGCTGCACAAAGATCTGTTGTCTCAGGGACCCATCTTGCACCCTGCTTTATCCTCGCTGGCTTTGACGGCTTGGCTATTGAGTCCCAGGTTTTGAGGGATAGGGGTGTCGCTGACTCCGTGATCCCTACCATGCTTAAAGCACGCAAGTGTACTTCGCGCAAGATTTATCTTAGCACCTGGAAGGCCTATATTGCTTGGTGCGAGGCGGGGGGTTGGAACCCCCGCTCTTATGTTGTGTCCTGGGTGCTGGCTTTTTTGCAGCAGGGCCTGGATAAAAAGTTGGCATTGAGTACTCTCAAGGGTCAGATTTCGGCTCTGGCGATTCTCTTTCAGCGGCCTTTGGCGTCACATTCGTTGATTCGTACATGTGCACAGGGTGTACGCCATGTGGCTCCTCAGGTACGGTCGTCTATGGCACCGTGGGATTTGAATTTGGTACTTTCTGTACTGCAGAAACCACCATATGAGAAAATCAGGGATATTCCCTTGCAATTGCTGTCGCAGAAGGTGGCTTTCTTGGTGGCCATTACATCCGCTAGGCGGGTATCTGAGTTGGCAGCGTTGTCCTGCAAGTCTCCTTACTTGGTCCTTCACAAGGACAAGGCGGTCTTGCACCCTTCTCCTTCGTTTCTCAGAAGGTGGTTTCTTCTTTTCACATTAATGAAGATATTGTTCTTCCTTCATTATGTCCGCATCCATCGCATCCTAAGGAATTTGAGTTACATTCATTGGATGTCATGAGGGCTTTGCGGGTGTATTTGGCGGCTACAGCTTCCTTTTGGAAGTTTGACGCGTTTTGTGCTGACGGATGGTCCGCGCAAAGGATTGGCGGCCTCGTCGGCTACTGTTTCTCGTTGGCTCAGACAGACCGTGACCCAGGCGTATACTGTTCGGGGCTGTTAGCACTTCCTGGGCTTTCAGACACCAGGCTTCGGTGTCACAGGTGTGCAAGGCGGCTACTTGGGCCTCGGTGCACACGTTTACTAAGATTTATAAAGTTGATGTGTCAGCATCTTCGGATGCTGCTTTTGGCCGTAAAGTTTACAGGTGGCAGTGTAGGCGTGACTGGCCCCTCCTGAGAGGATTCTGTTTGGGTACAGTTGTTGTCATTTACCCACCCCTCTTTACTGACACAGTTTTGGGACATCCCCACTTGTCACTGAAGGGCTGCGTCTGTCAGTGAACGTAAGAGAAAAAGGGATTTTATTAAAACTTACCGTAAATTCCTTTTCTCTGAGTTCACTGACAGACACAGCACCCGCCCCTCTCTGGTGCATTTGTACAGCTTGTTACGAACTGATATGCTAAGCAGAGCAGGGGGTTATATGGGAGAGAGAGGACGGTCCCCAGGGAGGGGCCAGATTGCTTTCTTTCTATTTGCCTAGTCAATTCCTAGTAGGATGTGCATATAACCCCACTTGTCAATGAAGGGCTGCGTCTGTCAGTGAGCGTAAGAGAAAAGGATTTTACGGTAAGTTTTAATAAAATCCCTTTTTTTTTCTGGTAGCGATTGAAGCAGTCTCTGACAACCAGGTTCTTTTTTACCTGTGAGTCACACAAACAGAGGTACACTAGTGAAGAGGCCTACACGTTGCAGAGTATGACAAATGAGAGCGAAGTGGAAGACTCACTGTCAGATTCAGGCTCGTTATACGAACCCGCAGAGAGCAGCGGCACACTGACAGATGGCTCTGACGATGGAGTAGTGGTCCCTGCTAAGGTCAGGTGTACCTGACCCCGTTCTGTTGTTCAGGTGCAAGAACCGCACAGCTCTTGTATGGAGCAGAGAGCCAGTACTAGTGCCACTCATCCTTCTGGTGAACTGGCAAGCACCTGCGGCCTAGTACATTATGGTCGTAGACAAACCAACACTGCAGTAACACTTGGTGATGTGGTGAGTCCCATAAGTGTAGTTCAAGCTGGAGCGGTGGCTAGTACAAGTAGTGTCCCGCAGCCACCAAGAAGACAGACAGGCTTGTAGAGCCCATAGCACCCTTCCCCGCTGCATATGCTAACCCTGATGTCAACCCACCACTTCTGCAGCGCCTGTACTTCCCCCATTCACTGGCCAACCCAGAATTCAGCTGAAATCAGTTGATTTTACGTCCCTTGATTTTAATTCACTGTTTTTCACGGAAGATTTGTATAGATCTTCTGTGGACCAAAGCAATTTGTATGAGGGTCAATTCTTCGCTGCTAATCCCCATTTGACACTTGCCAGAGACTGGAAATCTTTTACGGTTCCAGAATTTAAGACCTTTTTGGGCCTATCCCTCCTCATGGGCATTTGTAAAAAAATGGGGTCATATTGGTCCACTGACCCAATTCACCATATGACGTGTTCTCTGCTTCCATGGCCAGGACTAGATACGAACAGATTGTGCGGTTTATGCACTTCAATGACAATTAACTCGGTCATCCTCCGGCTGACCCTGTATACGATCGGCCCCACATAATTCGGCCCCTTGTAAACCACTGAAACCAACAATTCGCAGCCTTGTTTATTCCCGATCAAGTTATCAGCATAGACGAGTCCCTGATTAAATTTTCTGGCCGTCTTGCTTTCAAACAGTTTCTCCCCAGCAAGTGTGTCAGATATGGGGTCAAGATGTGTAAGCTCTGTGACGGCCACAGGCTATACATATAGTTTTATGGTTTACGAGAGAAACCATACGTAGAGCCCCCCAAACTGCCCAGGCTACATAGGGAGCGCTGGCAAGATTGTTTGGGACTTGGTGTCACCCTTATTCGGAAAGGGGTACCACTTGTATGTGAACAATTATTACATGCCACTTTTTAGTTAGTTATTTGATCGTGGCGCATGGGGCACCGTGTGATCTAATCGCTGTTGAGTTCCCACAATGGCTTGTAGAATCCCAAATTAGACGGGGGGGGATGCTGCTTGAGAAGTAATAATTTGCTTGCAGTGAAGTGGAGGGATAACCGGAAGGTTTTCGGTCTGTCCTCCATTCACGCAGACGCGGCAGTCCAAATTCCAACGGTGACTGGTGTTGAGAAGCCCCTCTATGTCCATGGATACAACTATAATATGGGAGGGGTGGACTTAAACGACCAGTTGTTGGCGCTGTACTTAATTGCCTGCAAGGCCAGACGCTGGTACAAAAAAGTGTCTGTATACCTTTTTCAATTGGCTCTGCTGAACGCTTATGTGCTATACAAAGCGTCAGGACGAACTGGATCCTTCCTTAAATTCCAGGAAGAGATGGTGCTGTGCCCCAACATCCCAATGCAAATGCAATGTTGCAGAGGACAAGGGCCTCTTCCTGACAACCCTTGCCGGTGGTTGTTGCGATCTGCGGGCGGGGACTTGTCGGAATTTGAAAGCCCCCTTTAACAAGAGGGCCCCCAGATCCCGGCCCCCCACCCTATGTGAATGAGTATGGGGTACATTGTACCCCTGTCCATTCACCTGAAAAAAAAGTGTAAAATAAAAACCACACTACACAGGTTTTTAAAATCTTTTATTAAATCAGCTCCGATGTCTTCTCCCCTCTCCGGCTCTTCTTTATTCTGCTCTTTTGCTGAGTTTTCTATCTTCTGAGGGGTCTTCTTTCCTTTCCCTCTCTGCGGCGTCTTCTGCTCTTTTGCCGGTCTTCTCGGCTTTCCTCTTTGCTTTGTTCTTCCTCTCTTCTTCTTCCCATGTTGACACAACACAATCTCGTTCACGAATGCCCTCTCTGCTGTGTGCTGTGCCTTATATTGGCATGGGGTGGGGCCACCCGCTGACAATATTTGGAGGCCCCGCCCCTTATGACATCACAGCTCCGCTCCAGGATGTGGCAGCTGGAGTTTAACAGCATGAACATTGCTTTGAAGTTGATGCACAACAGGTGCAAACATGTTCTGACAGTCCTAGGCAACAGGCCTTAGCAAACTGACAGGCTTATTATGGAGGAGTAGGTATTCATAGCCTAGTGGTAGTTCAGAGATTCTTATCCAGCCACTTACATGCCTCAACAGGGTTATCAAAGAACCTTACCGATCCCTTGTATTGGACTCGGAGCCTGCTAGGATATAGCCTAGTGTATTGGATCTCTTTTTCTCAGAGCCTTTTATAGACATCATTGAAAGAGCAGTGTTTTTTCTGGGTTTCCACAGAAAAATCTGGAAATAACACGGGCATTCTCAAATTTTATATCTTGGTGTTTCCTGGATTCAGTCAGAATCCTGTCTCTGTCTCTATAGTTCTGGAATCTGACCAGGAAGGACCACGGGGGGGGGGAACCTGGGGGGCGAGCAGCTGCGGGGACATGATGGACCCTCTCTACCACATATGTGAATAATAAATAATACAGGCTTTACTCCTTCTGCCCCCTCTGGTAACCCCACCCGCACATTATTTCTGCGTTGTCTGTCCTCTGCGTTGTCTGCCCTGTTTGTAGCTATCTTACCATGTCTTGTAGCTAGGACAGTTGCGCGCCCTGTGAATGAGAGGAGTCTTCTACCTCAGAGATCTTTTCCTCCGCTGTAGTCAGCCTGCCCTGGATTTTATCGAGGCCATGTCTGATGAGGGTACATTCTGTGGAGAGCTGATCTATCCGCAGCATTAGTTTGGCCTTACTGTTGTCAGTAACTTCCAGGATGGGTTTTGTGATAGCTGCATGTTTAGGTGACAAGCCCTCGTCATCCGCCCTAGCTGCCTCCAGGTTAGGAGCTGCCACATCCCTTGCTTGCTCCATCCCCACCGCTGCCTTTTTGGTGCACTGTTCTCCCAGCTGAGGGGACAAGATGGCGGAGGCGGAGCCTTGTCCCGCGTTGCATTTGGAGCCGACTGGTTTTTAGCCTGTTGCGCCTTCTGGGCACCCTTTACCCACCGATTTTGACATCTCCAGGATGAGGAGAGACTACCCCACTGGGTGGTGTAGCAGTAACCTGGAGGAATCCGCTCCAAATATCGGATAAATGCAGGATAGAACTGAGCTCCGGAGAAACACTTGTTGCCGCGATCACATCCGGTCACGCCCCCCCCTTTTTTTTAATTTTCAAAACTTTGTGACAAAAAGCGAGATCTGTGTAATACTCAGCATGCCTCTCAGCAAATAGCTTGGGGTGTCTACTTTCCAAAATGGGGTCATTGGGGGGGGGGGGGGGGTTATGCTATCTGGGCATTTCATGATCTCTGAAACTGTGATAGGTAGTGAGGAATTGAAATCACCATTTTACGCCCTTAGCAATCCTGAAGGCAGTTATTGGTTTTCGGGGTCCTGTATGTGGCTAGACTGCCAAAGATTCTCACACATGTGGTATTCCCGTATTCAGGAGAAGCAGCAGAATGTATTTTGGGGTGTAACTCCACATATACCCATGACATGTGTGAGCAATATACCGTATCATTTCAGTGACACCTTTGTGTTAATTTTTTTTTTTTTTTGTCATTTTTCAGTCACTTGTGACAAAAAAATAAAATATTCACTGGGGTCAACATGCCTCTAAGCAAATTCCTTGGGGTGTCTACTTTCCAAAATGGAGTCATTTGGGAGGTGGAGGGGGGTTGTACTGACCTTCCTTTATAGCACCTCAGGAAATAAGGCAGTCATAAACTAAAAGCTGCGTAAATTCCAGAAAATGTACCCTAGTTTGTAGACGCTATAACTTTTGTGTAAACCAGTAAATATACGCTTATTGAATTTTTTTTTTTTTACCCGAGACATATGGCTGAATGCATTTTGGCCAAACTTTATGACTAAAATTGAGTTTATTTATTTTTTTTATAACAAATAGTAGAATATAATTTTATAAATCGTTTACATCGCAAAAAAATAAAAAACGCAGAGGTGATCAAATACCACCAAAAGAGAGCTCTTTTTTGGTTGGGTACAGCATTGCTTGACGCGCAATTACCAGTTAAAGCAGCACAGTGCCAAATAGTAAAAAGTGCTCTGGTCATTAAGGGGGTAAATCCTTCTGGGGCAGAAGTGGTTAATGATGACTACTGCAGGGAAGCAGAGTAGTTAACTTGACGAAAAGGCTTAAGATTTGTGACCTATATAAAAACTTCCTGTCTGCAATTTTGTGAATTTATATGGTAAAGGACTTTTTCATTTGATTTCTAGTATAGTATATTTATATTCTAAGGTAGTGATATGTTCTTTTTTAGTAATTGTATTTTATTTTTCTTAAGCGATGAAGAAAGTTACATCCGCCCCCCTCCAGTTATGCGCAGTCTGAACAGTGATATTTCCTATTTTGGAGTGGGAGGAAAACAAGCTGTTTTCTTTATTGGACAGTCTACTCGCGTAAGTGTGCTGTCTACTATTTATGCCGTGTATATGGTAATGTAAAATTAAAGCTTTAGCCATAGAGTAGATGGATACATTCTGCATAAAATATATTCTCTAGAATCATCCAGTTTTGTCATGCAACGTATTAAAGCTGAACACCAGGCTGCACAAATATAGTGCAAGTGGAAGAAACGTCATATTTATAGTAGTCAAGCCTATAAAGAACTGTTGAACTTTGCTTCCGCTGGCTCTCCTTTTACAGGGTAACTCATCTTGTTACCCTTCCCCCTGTAGTTTTTGCAAGGCTACCTGTAGTGGATGGACCCTCTGTTTATAATCTGTTAGATCCTCTAGTTTGTCGTAACCTATTTTTGGCCCTTGAAGCTTATGCTAATAAAACAAATGAGTCTGATACTGATGCCTGCCTGAACCCACCCATCCATCCCCCCACCCCACAAAGAAAATGTACATCTTATAACCTTGAGAATTCAATGGGTGGGAATCTTGGGAAATGTAGTTTCCCCAGCGCATGGACATCACTGGCAAGTGACAGGTAGAGCCAGGAGGAAATCACCTGCAGCCCTTATTTCTGCACAGGGTATGTGTAGCCCAGTGAGGACCTCATTGCTACATAGCTTACTTAATAAAGGTGTATGTAGCATACAAAATGGTTTTATGTCATTTGTACTTCATTTGATGCATGTGATTTACTGAAAAAAAAAAATTGTGCCTGGAGATCAACTTACATTTTTCAACATATGTATTTCTGTATTTCAAATGATTATTCAAAAATTGGTTGTAGGTTAGATAGTCCACAATCTCATAAGTAGACTGTGTAGTATGATGCAAATATTAATATGATTTTTTTTATTTTTTTGTTAAGATTATAACAAAGAGATCAGATTCTCAAGATGTTCACGAATTTTTGCTTTCCAAAGAAGATTTTGAGAAAAAAGAAAAAAATAAGGAATCTATTTACAGCAGCTTTATTAGAAACAGAAAGGTAAACATTGTAATTTTGAATAGTAGTTTGCTATGTTAGTATAATTCATGTACTATACAGTATGTGTAGATCTTAAATAAGACCTGCACGTTGGAAGTTGTGTCCACAAAAGGCAAGCAGAGGGCAAAAGATTAGTCACCACTATCGCCTGCAGGAATGCTAAGCTTATCATTTCCTCTGTAATGACTTACCATACCTTGTTTAATTTTTTTCTGTGTGGAGGCAGCTTTCTTGTTAGGGGAGCAGGCCATTTTTCCTTATGTCACAGCTGCCCCCTTGGATTCTATGGATTCTCGTGTTCTACTGTCTCCATCATCAATCTCACTACAAATTTTATTTAACCACTTAAGGACCGAGCCTCTTTTTGAGCTTCGGTGTTAAAATCAGGTTTCTTTGCTATAAAATCACTTAGAACCCCCAAACATTATATATATATTTTTTCTAACACCCTAGAGAATAAAATGGCGGTTGTTGCAATACTTTTTGTCACACCGTATTTGCGCAGCGGTCTTACAAGCGCCCTTTAAAAAAAAAAAAAAAATCACTTTTTTTTCAGTTAAAAAATAACACAGCAGTAAAGTTAGCCCAATTTTTTTCCATATTGTGAAAAAATAATGTTATGCCAAGTAAATTGATACCCACCATGTCATGCTTCAAAATTGCGCCTGCTCATGGAATGGCGGCAAAATTTGGCACTCCAACGACGACGTTTAAAAATTTCTACAGGTTACCTTACCAGTTTTGAGTTACAGAGGATGTCTAGTGCTAAAATGTATTGTTCTCGCTCTAATGATGGCCGCGATACCTCACATGTGTGGTTTGTCACTTTTATTCCTATTACAATGTAAACATCCCTTGCAATAGAAAAAAGCATGCCACGACCTCTTAAATATGAGATCTGGGGTCAAAAAGACCTCAGATCTCATATTTACACTTAAATGCAATAACAAGAAAAAAAAATTGTCCATTTGGAAAAAAAAACATTTTTTCTCCTTTAAGAGCTATGGACGGAAGTGACATTTGAGGTCGCTTCCACCCTTCAATGCTATGGAGCTGAGTGGGCGGCATCTTCCGCTCACTCGGCATTCAGGCATTGTGACGAGCGGACCTGATCGTCTCCGCTGCTACCGTCAGGTCCGGTAAGTGGCGGAGACGACAGAAAGGTGGCGGGAGGGGGCACCTCTCCCGCCCCCGATTAAAAGTGATCTTGCGGCGAATCCGCCGCAGAGACCACTTTTATCTGAAAGCGGGCCGCCCACTGTTTAAAAAAATACCGGGGTTATGGTAGCTATCTGCTACCATAACAATGATATTCAAAGTATCGCCGTATAATGAGGCGGGCGGTCCTGAAGTGGTTAACTAGTGATCAAAGATAACTGTGCCATAGATCATTTCATACTGTAGAGGCAGACACCGATAAGGCTACAGAAGGAGAGGTGCCAAGGCAAAATAGCATGTAAAGAGATGAGAAGTAAGGGAGTGGCTATGCGCTGTTCTCTAGTCCCATTGGATAAAAGCTGCCAAGGAATGAGGAATACAGCTGCTGCTTCCACTAATTTTATATCGCACAATATATATAGGTAGTAATAAAGTGTGGATTCGCTGCCAGTAAATAACTAAAACCTTTCTGAGACGTACTAAACAAAAACATCTAAGTAAATATAAAAATGACTGTAGTGCTACTTGCTGCAATACTACATATGCATATTTTCATTCTGTGATGCAAATGAATAAATAGACACATGAATATAAAGATGAGCATGAAAAACACATCAAAATGAATATATATAAGTCCATCAGAAAGATGCCCCTTGTGATCGGCAAAAAAAGTGTTAAGTGCTGAAAGTGCATAAAAAAACATAAAATGTGTATACAGTCCACTTCCAGAGCCAAACACTCCAATTTTTTAAAAGTGAAAAAATCAATGAATAAGTGAAATAACAGTCCACTAAAGGTAGTGTAAAACTACTACCCAGAGCATGATTATAAAAACACAGAGGGGTGAGACCTGTGTGTCTCAATGGACTCCAAGAAAAGGATTTATGGATTTTATGGTGAGTATTAAAATCCTATTTTCTTTTTCATCCGTTGAGGGACTCAGGAAAACTTCAACCTTTTTGATGTCCAAAAGCAGTCAATCTAAAGCTAGTACACAACATTCGTTTTTTTTTTTTTAACCCTACTGTAAGGGATAATTGTTTGTATCAGTCTTAAGCCTGGCACACACTACAGTTTTTTTTTTATTGTGCAATACTGCAGGTTGCACGAAAAAGAACTGACAGTGATCTGGTCGGAGCCACTGTACTAACAATCCGATGTTAGTACAGCGATCTCCCATGCTGAGCTATTGTGTTTTGATAGGAGGATGGCCCTACCTGCCAGGACTCTCTAGCCAGTGTTCTCAGCCATTGGCTGAGAGCGCTGATCGGGAGCGGAGTCAGCCGTTGGTTTTCCAGCATGCATATCCATCACAAGCCGGACGAACGGCCACCGTACACCGTTTTATTGAACCGGCCAATGTCGCCTGACATTCGGTCCATGTGTACTAGGCTTTAGGGGTATGCAACACATCAATAAAAAATGGATAGCAGGGCCAGCGAAGAAAGAGAATGAGGGGATTCCTGCAGCTCAAAGAGCCCCCTGAAGATACTTATGGCCAAAGCTGTCATCTGAGGATCCCAGAACATCCATCTAGTAAACCTTTAAAATATGCTTGTGCTGCTGTAATCCCTCACAATTTTGTGAGGCGCTCTCATTTCTCCTACGTTCACTGAGAGACGCAGCTCTTCATTATGTGTGGGGTTTATGCTTGTCCAACTAGGAGTTAACTAGGCAGGGAAAAGAAACAGCTGGCCCCTCCCATGGGGCCGTTCTCTCTTCCCACATAAACCCTCTCCATAGCCTAGCTCAGCAGTTTCAATGCCTAGTTTGCAAGGAGTTGACCTGGCTTCCCTTTAGGGGAATTGCGGTCCTATTTGTGACCATTTTTTCTTTATTCTTTCTTTACTTTTATTTTATTTTACTTCTATCAAGCATTGATCTGCTATCAAGAAGCCGGCCGGGGCATAGAGAGTCCATGGGCTCTGTACTTTCCCCGGCCTGGCCGACCGATGCGAGCCAGTCCCGACGTATGGGGACCCGCCGCATAGTGCCCGTTCCGTGTGGGTGGCCTGGGGTGATCCCCACTTACGCCCAGCCCCGGATGCGATTCCGGTAGGGCGATTTTCTGGCCTGCAGCATACCGTTCAGGCAGGGGCGGAAAGTCTCCGACTGGGTGACTACCCACGGCGGTCGTCCGGAGTGGTGAGTGAGAGTTCCTTCTTTCCCCCCCCCCCCTTTTCAGGGGGCGGAAGGAGGACCGACGACCCTTAAAAAAAAAAAAAAAAAATTCTGTTTAGCCTCCGGTAAGGGCGCGTGGAGCCCCTTTTCACCCCCTCCCCACCCCCCGCGCCGCACCCGATCGTCCGGCGACCGTCCGTTGATTTTTCACTGCCATGCGGCGATCGGCCACCATTTCGCGGCGGACCGCTGCCATTTTACCGTAGCCGCGGACATGCTGAGCCTATGGAGCTTTCCCTCTAGCGCTCAGAACGGCCGCTTGTGGTACTGCACGTTCGCAGGTGTTTTTTCGGCCTCTAATGTTCATCGGCGGCCATCTTGGTGTCCCCTGCTACTGCAAAAACGTGTTTTAAACGTTTTGCTTTCTCTTTGGAACGGTGTTTGCTCCGGACGGTGCGGCTCTGCTGACGATCCTCAAAGTTTACAGGCAGCAACAGCAAGTATAGCTGGGTTCTCCTGTGGGTGCTGGTGGCGGCGGGTGCAGTCCTCTGGGGTTCCCTGGTGCACTGTGGGGTGGCGGTGTGCGGCTGTGTGGGGGTGCGCTCAACTTTTAGTATACATCTGTGTGTTACTAAGGGGGATTTGGGGGGAGAAAGATGGCAGACTATACTGCTGAACCTGCTTGCTGCTGGCTCAGACGCATCTGCGCAAAGGGCTTTTTTGGACCAGCTGCGGCTGTCTTTAGTGAATGCTCCCCGGGCAGATGTTGCCCAACAGGCCCCCAAGAAGCGTCCCTCGAAAAAAGGGATCAGGGGACGGCGGTTTTCCGCCATTATCGCTGGAATTCGCACTACGCTGCGACTTAGCCAGGATGACGAATCGCAGACTTCTGCGTATGTGTGTGGGGTCCTCCAGGCCCCATAGGGCCCCCAAGGCTTACCCCTATGATCAGTTTTTTTCTGATCACTTTAGTTATCATGAATGGCAGCGTCCGCAGTAGCACTTGCGCCTGACGGCAAAATGCTTGCTGGCTCAGATCCTAGCCATGACCTCCCTGCCCGAAGTTTGCATGTTCTTCCTGTGCCTGCGTGGGGTTTCCTCCCGGTGCTTCGGTTTCCTCCCACACTTCGAGAGCATAGGTCAAAACGGCTCGCTGCTCGCTATCCCTTTGAGGAAAGCTTTTTTGTAAAAAAAAAAAATGGAAATCGCCTGTGGTGGTCCCGCTGATAGCTCGCCTTGATAGGGCGACGACCATTCCTCTGGAAGGGGTTCCTTCCTTCAAGGACCCCGCTGACTAAAAGACAGAGGCACTGTTAAAGTTGCTCTTCCTGGTGGCAGGCTCTGCGGCCAACTCTGACGTCCGCCATGGCGGCGCAATATCTGTCTGTGCGCATGGCGAAGCTCCAGAATGTTCTAGACTCCGGCTGCCTAATGGATACGCCGCAGAGGGCTGCATTTTTGCTCCAAGGTTTCAAGTACCTTGGTGATGCGGGCGTTGATTTACTGCCTATGTTATCCAGGATAACGGTGTTGCCGTATCCTCAGACGGGTACTCTGCTGACCATGCTTCCAAAAAAGGTCTCGTAGACCTTCCCTTTCAGGGTGGACGTCTATTTGGTCCACGACTGGGTGAGATCATTAAGGATTTCACAAGAGGTAAGTGCACCTTCCTCCCAGAGCCCCGGAGGCGTGAGATTCGCCGTAGACAGGGGCCCCCTACCTGGGGTCAGAAGAGGGACTTTCGCGCCCCGGGCGCGGCGGGGAAAGGAACCCGTCCCGGTGAGGTCGCTGCAGGGGCCGGGTACCGGCAGTGGCAGCGCAAAACCAAAAGGCGGAGGACAAACCACCTCAGCCTGATGGGTTGCCCCCACCCGGGCTTCGGGTGGGGGGACGTTTCTGAGTTCAACACTCTGCCTCCAGTCAGGTTGTTCCCTTTGACCTTAGGGCTCCCACAGGAAAAGCGCTCTCGAACCAAGGGGTGATCGTGCCTGTGCCCTCCAGCAAGAGTTTTCAAGGTTTTTACTCAAATCTGTTCGTGGTCCCCTAAAAAGGGGAGGGGGGGTCCGGCCAGTACTGGACCTGTAGGCCCTGACCTGGTATGTTAGGGCGCAAAAATTCCGTATGGAATCTATCCGCTCGGTTGTGGCCGCCCTCCGTCAGGGGGAATTTCTGGCGTCTCTGGACATCAGGGATGCGTGCCTCCATGTACCTATTTGTCCACGGCATCAGCGTTTCCTTCGCTTTGCAGTAGGAGGCCTCCATTATCAATTTGTGGCACTCCCTTTCGGTCTTGCCTCAGCCCCTCGAGTTTTCACAAAACCGATATTGGCGTGGCTGCGATAGAGAGGCATTGCGGTAGTAGCCTACCTAGACGACTTGCTCCTGCGAGCGGAGTCTGCCTCGGCTCTGGAAGAGCACAGTGACTCGCTGGAGGACTTTAGCTGGTCGCTCTACCTGCAGAAGTCGTCGGTGTCTCCACCCCGTCGCCTGGAGTATCTGGGCCTGATTCTGGACTCCGAGCAAGCAAAGTTTTTCCTTCCTCCAGCCAAATTGCTGTCACTGCAGTCGGCAGTGTGAACCCTCCTGTCGCACAGTCGGTCTAAATTACGATTCTGTATGCGGGTGCTGGGGCTCATGGTCTCGACTTTCGAGGCAATACCATATGCCCAGAGTCACACTCGTCTCCTTCAGTGAGCAATCCTGGCTCGGTGGGACGGGTTCCCTCGGTCCTTGGACCTTCTGATCCGCCTGAGCTCCCAAACCAGGATGTCTCTGACCTGGTGGATTCGGGACTCTGCTTTGGTTCAGGGGAAGTCCTTCCTGCCCCTTCAGTGGGGGATCATCACTGCCCAGGGCCGTTGGTCGGCACAGGAGGCTTTCCTCCCCACAATGGCTGGAACTGAGAGTAATCAGATTGTGCCTGTCTCACTGGACAGTGAGGTTGAAGGGTCGTCCGATTCGGATTCAGTTGGACTATGCCACGGCAGTGGCATATGTGAACCATCAGGGCGGCACGAGGAGTCCAGCAGCTGCGACGGAGGCAGCTCTGATACTGCATTGGGCGGAATGTCACGTTCCGGCACTCTTCGCCACTTGCATTCCAGGTGTGGAAAACTGGCAAACGGTCTTTTTCAGTCGCCAGACGCTGGAGAGTGGTCTCCCCACCCGCAGGTGTTCAACCAGATTTGCCGCAGATGGGGGACGCTGGACGTGGATCTCTTGGCGTCTCGGTTCAATCACAAGGTGAAGACCTTTGTGTCCAGATCGAAGGATCCGTTGGCAGTGGCCACGGAAGCGCTGATGGCCCCCTGGGGCCATTATTGTCTTCTGTTCGCCTTCCCTCTGATAAAATTTCTACCGCGTTGGATACGCAGGATAGTGGCGGAGGGTATACCAATATTCCTGGTGGCTCCAGATTGGCCTCAGCGCACTTGGTACGCATGGTGGCAAACACCCTCTGGCGGCTCCCGCTGCGAGACGATCTGTCTCAGAGGCCCATCTTGCACCCTGACTTGCTTTCGCTGGCTTCGACTGTCTGGCTATTGAGTCCCAGGTGCTAAGAGACAGGGGAGTCGCTGACTCCGTGTTCCCTACCTTGTTTAAGGCTCACAAGTGTACTTCTCGCAAGTTTTACCACCGCACCTGAGAGGCTTTTATAGCTCGGTGCGAAGCGGAGGGTCATAACCCTCGTTCTTACGTAGTGTCCAGGGTCCTGATTTTTTGCAGCAGGACCTGAGAAAAAAAAAAAACTGGCTTTGAGTACTCTCAAGGGCCGGAGATTGGCTCTGGCGATTCCTCTCCAGAGACCTTTGGCTTTGCACTCGTTGATTCGTACCTTTGTACAAGGTGTGCAACATGTGGCGCTTCGGGTGAAGACCCGATGGCCCAGTGGGATCTGATTTTGGTACTTTCTGTACCTCAGGAACCACCCTACGTAAATATCAGGGTGATTCCCTCGCAACTGCGGTCGCAAAAGGTGGCCTTTTGGCTGCCGTCACTTCCGTCAGACGGCTGTCTGACTTGGCAGCACTATCGTGCAAGTCTTCCTGCCTGGTCCTGCATAAGGACAAGGCGGTCTTGCGACCCTTAACTTCCTTCCTTCTGAAGGTGTTTTTTTCTTTTCACATTAATGAAGATTAATTGTTCTTCATTCATTGTGCCCTCGTCCATCACACCCACATGAAATTGAGTTGCATGCCTTGGACGTAGTGAGGGCTTTACGAATGTATTTAGCTGCTACAGCCTTTTTTCGGAAGGTTGATGCCTTATTTGTGCTGACAGGGTGTCCGCGCAAAGGTTTGGCGGCCTCGTCGGCTACTACTTTCATTGGATTAGACAAACCGTGACCCACGCATATTCTGTTCGGGGCAAGGTCCCCCCTTCCGGTCACGGCTCCTTATACCCAGGCTGTTAGTACTCCCTGGGCTTTTAGACACCAGGCCTCGGTGTCACAGGTGTGCAAGGCGGCCTCTTGGGCCTCGGCACACACTTTCTCTAAGTTTTATAGGTTTATGTGCTAGCATCTTCGGATGCTGCCTCTGGCCGCAAAGTTTTGTAGGCGGCAGTGTAGGCGCGTCTGGCGCCTCCTTAGAGGTTCTGTTGGGTACAGTTGTTGTTGTTTACCCACCCCACTTTTTTGACACAGCTTGGGGACATCCCCACACGTAATGAAGAGCTGCGTCTGTTAGTGAACATAGGAGAAAAAGGGATTTTATTAAAACTTACCGTAAAATCCTTTATTCCGAGTTCACTGACAGAATCAGCACCCACCCCTCTGTGCTCTGTTCTCTGTACAGCTTGTGTACGAACTGCTGAGCTAGGCTATGGAGAGGGTTTATGTGGGAAGAGAGGACGGCCCCATGGGAGGGGCCAGCTGTTTCTTTTCCCTGCCTAGTTAACTCCTAGTTGGACAAGCATAAACCCCACACGTAACGAAGAGCTGTGTCTGTCAGTGAACTCGGAGAAAAGGATTTTACGGTAAGTTTTAATAAAATCCCTTTTTTTCACACTTTTCATTGTATCATTCTGGAGACCCAAATAAGGCTGCCTCTCAACTCAGTTGCATTAGATCATACTTATCTTTGGGTCTAGCACTTCAATTCTTATGTTATACCCAAACTTGGAGAATGTGTAAACTGAAGGCCAGGTGGCAGCCGTACAAACCTGTGAAACCGAGGCCTGGTGCCCCGAAGAGTCTTTGATTGAAGGAGCCTCGGTTGACACCCCTTACACAAAAGTCTTGATTAGAGTGTGGGAAGGCAATGGTCTCTTGTAAGGACCTGTTCCTTGATCGTGCTAAATGCCAAAGTACACCTTCCACCTCTGATGATAGACCATGTGGGAAATGAACTTACAAACCTTAAGCATCATAGGCATAGCACTTTCAAATATGTTTAGTCCCTTAAAAGACAGGCTGCAACAGCCATGTTAAAGACAACAGCCAAGAAGCAGAGTGTTAAATTAGTCCGTGACTCACAGACCCAGAGGTGTGGAAAAAGCTATGGCACATCTGCGAGAAGTCTTACCAGGTTGGTGCACCACACCCTCCTGGGCCTCCTCCATAGCTATGAAAAAAACTGGAAAGACCTTCATCTCAATCCTGCAAAGTACTCAAAGAATCTTAAAAGTAAATAAAAAAACAATCATCTCAAAAGTCCATAATCCTTCAATATTGGCCACAGTGTGACAGCAGGAACATTGATATTCTGCTTATTTCGGTGGCCCATTTTATCAGGGCTTGGGCTCAATGTCAGTTTCTCAGACCATGGTCATCTCATTTGGCTTGTGTCACGATTCTGGCATCCAGAACACCAGAGTCTTGCATACAAGCCAAATGAGACGGCATATTTTCTTCATCTGAGAGAGATTGTCTTCCAGGAGTTTCAAGTCCATCTGAGGAACTTTGACATTAGGCCCAAACCCTAATGAAGAGGAGTTACTGCCCCCCTCTCCCCTTTTACTAGTAGTAGAGGAGGCGTGGCTGTGGTAGGTTACAGGTTCAGCCTTTTATGTCTACAAATGGCGCAGAGGAGGCACAGGGATGCATGGCATGGAAGGATGAAGATGCAGTGTTAAGTGGGGCGGGGCTGAGTAGGCTCTGTGGGCTCAGTGTCTGCACTGTCCTTACTCCTCTGAAAGAGAGGCAAAGAACAAAGAGGCACCTCTAAGTGCAATCAACAAGGTACAACAATTTATTTAAACGGTTAAAAAAACACTCACAAGATCCCAAGTATATACAGGCACAATCACAGTCCAAAGAGATGGAGAAGGGGCAGGTGTAGGACGTCAATCCAGCTAGGGGAGATGATCAGCAGTGTAGCTGCAGCGTCTCCGATCGTTCACTACCGATGGATGGTAAACAGCCGGCTGAAGCAGTGTGGGAACGAGGCTGGGAGCGCAGGAGCGATCGTCTCGGGTGGATGACGTCACAGATGCAACGCGTTTCCTTGACAGCAGGCTCCGATGACGTGGGTAGCCAGTGTCACTTCTTCAGGCGAAGGGGAAGGAATGGAAGGTGCTCCTGGGACTGACGGAGTTCATTTAAAACAGCTACTGAAGGGGCAGGAAGAGGAAGAGGTGGGGAGAGAGGGGGGGGGGGAGGAGTGACCAGAAGGTACAGCATGGAAAT
>BLSH010464798.1:1806293-1816910 GCA_018402905.1 Glandirana rugosa
GTCTGAGTGGTTAGCTCAACTATAAGCTGTCGCCGAGGTACTGTCTATCAAGCCTGCTAACCCACCAGGGACGATTCCAGTCCGCATGGTCTAGGGCAAATCGACAGCGACTCCACGTTCTTAGCGTCCCGAGAGCATACCTCGTCTCTGGGTCATGATCACGACGATGGGGAAGACCACTCGACCGTTCGTGGTCGCCGGATCATGTAGGACCAGTATGTTGGTCGTGACGTCATTGTGCACCACTGCACCGCTCAGGGTATTCACGTCATGTTCGACCACATCGATCAGTGGTGGGTTGCCAATTAGGGTGTGCAAACGCGTCAGGAAGGGCACTATGGGCTCTGCGGGCCTGTGTTCTTCGTCTTCTTCGTGGCTGCGGGGCATTACTCGTGCTAGCTACACCAGCTTGTACTGCACTTATGGGACTCGCCACGTCACCACGTGTTACTGCAGTGCTGGTTGTATGACCAGGATGTACTAGGCCGCTGGTGCTTGCCAGCTCACCAGAAGGGGTAGCAGCACTAGTACTGGGTCTCTGCTCCATACGAGAGCCCTGCGATTCTTGCACCTCAGCGACAGCTAAACGGGATCTGGTACGCCTGACCTTAGCAGGGACCACCCAATCGTCCGAACTATCTGTCATGGAGCCGCTGTCGAATATCAACTCGATTGGTGAGTCTGAATCTGACAGTGAGTCTTCCCCATCGCTCTCATCTGTCATACTCACAATCGCGTAGGCCTCTTCACCAGTGTACCTCGGATTAGACATGGTCTCTAAATTTATAGGTACAAAAGTGAGACTCACAGGCAAAAAAGCGCACCTGGTTGTCAGTGCCTGTGTCAAGTCGCTACCAAATTCACTGTCAGAATTCGCAGGGATCGGGCATGATCTCTGCGAAGGCTGCAGATATGTGTAAAGTGTTTGGTAAGTGACAGCGATCTATTGATCCTGCACTTGGGTGGGCTGGGCTGGGCAGGGCAGAGAGGCTAAACGCAGGTGTTAGCAGTTATCTGGGCTGATCCCGCTAACACTGCGTTTTTTGGAACACTAAATCTAAGGGGGACGCTAATATAGATCTGATCAGATCGCAGATATTGCTCTGATCAGATATTACAATAATATCTAGCACCTAACTAATGTGTGGGTGCGTGTCAGAGTACCTCGCTAACTGGCCCTGCCTGGTATATACGCTGACCCTAACGCACGCTAAAACCTAACTGGGCTCACCGCCGGGCGATCGGGGGTTAAAACCTATAAAAGGTATATAAAATAATATACGGCGGGTAATCGGATGGGTAAAAAACTATCTAGCTAGCTAGCGTCACCCGTGACACTTATACGGTGATCACAGGTGATGGGGCAATCAAGGGGTTAAAACCTTTATTGGGGGGGCAAGGGGGGTATTTTCACCTAATACTATCTACCCTAACACTGATTTAGCGTCACAAGGGTCGCAAGTACAGCGATCAGTAAAAATCAGATCGCTGCACTATGTGACAATGTGACAGGGGGTGACAGGGAGTGAAAGGGTTAACTGGGGGGTGATCAGGGGGCGATGAAAGGGTTAAATGTGCCTATGTGTACTGGTGTTAGTGTGCTGTTGGTGCAACTCACGTTTTTTGATGTCCTCTCTCTCTCCTCTCTGCAACGGAAAAGAAAGCAGAGAGGGGAGATGACATCACTTCCCCTACCTGTGTTTACATTTCACAGGTAGGGGAAGAAATCTCATTTGCTGGACGATCGACATGAATAGACCAAAATCCATTGGTCTATTCATGTTGACTGAAGGGTCCTGCAACAAATGAGACCCCCGCGACCACGCTAGAGGGCGCGCGCCCTGCAGCTGTGCTCGCGATCGCCGCCTATTTACGGCGATTCGCGCCCGGCTCCCCAACTGCCGCCGTGAAAACACGGCGCGCGGTGGGGAACCGGTTAAATACCCTTATTATGGCCGAAATATTGTTTTGTTCTGTGGGCGATTCGGCGTCTGGCAAAAGTGATCCCAGTGGCATATTCGCCGTCAGATCACTTTTAGGGGCGGTGGGAGAGGTGACTCGCCGCTTAAAAGCTGCAGTTATAAGCTGTTTGGCTATCTCACACATGTGCACCAGATTTTGCACACTCCAGTTTTAGTAAATCGATTAGATTATGTCTCTATAGTAAGCCTGCCTACATACAAAAACATAATTTTTCCTTTTCTAACTGGTTGTTTTTTTTGTTTTGTTTTTTAGCATGGCAGTGATCTGTCAGCCAATAGATATATAAGAAAAATCCCAGCCAATTGGGAAAGAAGGAACTTTGACTTTTTTTGGAGTAGGTTTTTGAAAATAATTGTTTTGAACACCGTATGCAACAGGCATATAGAGGGAAATGGGTAGAAAGAAACAGCATTCTTAATAATGTCTTTTAATTCTTATCTTAAATTTTTTTTCATGTATTATCACTGTTTAAATGTATGAATCCAACTTGTGCCTGTTAAGCAAAGGTGGATCTTGATGATAAAAAGTAAAAGAGAGAATATACGTGGTTTCAGCAGCCTTTTTATCTGGCAACACTGAAGAAATATTTGTGAGGCTGAAAACCTGTTTTGCTAAATATGGGTTTTGGTAACTTTCAATAGAGCTCCACTTATGGGCCCCTTTCTAGTTGTTTGCATAAGAATTGGGGTGCTGGCCCAACCTGAGGGTTCATCCCATCTTCCTAATCTTTTCCAGTATCAATATGAAGTGTAGCTGCACAATCAGCAAGTCTAGTGTTCAGGTAACTTTATCCAAGTGGCATTATAAACCTCACTTTAATTCTACAAACTGACTTACATTTAAGTCCATGTATCTTTGGACACAGGCACAATTTTCATACTTTTGGCTGTATGCCACCAGAATAAGGGCCCATTCACACCTGAGCATTTTGTAGCTTGAATATGCCTGAAGCTACAAAATGCTGGAGGGGGGGGAAAAAAAATCAATGATTCTCTATGGAGATGGTTCACATCTCCACTCAAAAACACCTGAAGCCAAATGCCATACGCTCAAACTACTCCCGGAGGTATTTTTCTTGCGCGAATCGGGCATATTCTGGCGTTTCTGATACTTTTCTATTGCCGTAGAATCAACGGAAAAGCGTCAACCATGTGTATTAGCGCAACATCTGCGTTTGCAAACTCCCGATGTCACGCTACAAAATGCGTGACAAAAATCTTCAAAAACACCCAAAAACGTGTCGCTCAGGTGTGAATGCAGCCTAAATTAAAACAAAATAATCTAAATGAATTTGAAGTGCAGACTTTAAGCTTTAATTCAAGGGGTTGAACATAAATATCAATATGAAATTTTAGGAACTGCGACCATTCTTAAAAACTGTCACCCCATTTTCAGGGTCTCAAATGTAATTGGACAAATTAATATAATCATAAATAAAATGTTAATTTTTAACCACTTCAGCCCCAGAAGGATTTGCCCCCTTAATGACCAGAGCACTTTTTGCGAAAAGGCACTGCGTCACTTTAACTGACAATTGCGCGGTCATGCGACGTACCCAAACAAAATTGACATCCTTTTTTCACCACAAATAGAGCTTTCTTTTGGTGGTATTTGATCACCTCTGCGTTCATTTTTTGTGCTATAAACCAACAAAGCGACAATTTTGAAAAAAAAAACACTTTTTTTTACTTTTTGCTATAATAAATATCCCAAAAAATATAAAAATACAAATTTCAGTTTAGGCCAATATATATTCTTTTACATATTTTTGGTAAATAAAAAAGCAATAAGCTTATATTGATTGGTTTGCGCAAAAGTTATCGCGTCTACAGACTATGGGAATAGATTTATGGCATTTTTATTATTTTCTGTTTACTAGTAATGGCGCCAATCTGCGATTTTTATCGGGACTGCGATATTGCGGTGGACAGATCGGACACTTTTGACATTTTTTTGGGACCATTGACATTTATACAGCGATCAGAGTTAAAAGTAGCCACTGATTACTGTATGAATGTCACTGGCAGGGAAGGGGCTAACACTAGGGGGGGGCAATCAAGGGGTTTAAATGTGTTCCCTCACTGTGTTCTAACTGTGTAGGGGCTGTGCTGGCAGGGACATAACAGATCTCACTGTTCCCGAATACAGGGAACAGTAGATCTCTGTCATGTCCCCTGACAGAACGGGGAACCGCCGCATTTACATTGGTGGATCCCCGTTCTGCCACTGTATGAGGCGATCGCGGGACACATAGAGTCCGCCAGACCCGTGATTCGCGCAAGGATTCCAACCTTCCACCGTAAATGTATGTGAGACTGTCAGGAACCTGTTAATATTTTGTTGAGAATCCTTAAGACTTACATGTACACTGGACGCTTTTCAACCTCCCCTAAACGGTTTATATTGACAACTGGAAACCGACGTCTAAAAACGTCCGTTTTGCATGCCGCATTTAGACGTGTTTTGCTGCGTTCACGTCTAGGAGCGTTTTTTTTTTTTAATGGAAACGCCTGTAAAGGAAACACTTCTAGACGCGAGTTACCACGTTTAGGCACGTTCACAAGCTGTTACAGGCATTTGGCGTTTCAACATCCATCTGGAACATTTTTTTTGCTTTCCAAGAAATGCTTCTAAACTGAACTGCCTGGAAACTACCTTAAATGACCTTGTGTATATGTACTGGTAAGATTGGATGAGTTTAGGGGCAGCTGGGAAAAAACCCAAATGGCTCTAAACGTCCATTTAGAGGCAGCAGTGTACATGAGGCCTTACTAGCAATGACTGTCTGAAGTCTGGAACCCATGGACTGGGTTTCCTCCTTTCTGATGCTTTGCCAGGCTCTAACTGCAGCTGTCTTCAATTGTTCTTTGTGGGTCTTTCTACCATTAGTTTTGCCTTCAGTAAGTGAAATGCATGCTCAGTTGGGTTGAGATCAGGTGATTGACTCGGCCATTGCAGAATATTCCACTTCTTTTCCTTCAAAAGCTACTTGGTTGCTTTTGCATTGTGTTTTGGATCATTGTCCATCTGTACTGTGAAGCGCCATCCAATCAACATTGCTGCATTTGGCTGAATCTGGGCTGACAGTATATCTATAAACACTGCAGAATTCATCCGGTTGCTTCTGTCACATCATCAGTAAACACCAATGACCCGGTGTCACTGGAAGCCATGCATGCCGATGCCATCATACTGCCTCCACCATATTTTTTTTTTTTTTTCTAATAGAAATTTTTATTGAGTCATTCAACAGTACAAAATTAGACTCTACAATGTAGCGTATATATACATGATGACAACCACAGGTCGTTAACAATAGCAAATTTAGAGTACACACCAGAACAACTGTTCACATATAATAAAGACCAGAGGGTCGTAAATATTCAGAGGCAAACATTTTACCAACAGTAGACTAATTGAGGGGATACACCTCCAAGAGGACCCCCAGTGGGGCCTGCGGGGGAGAGGAGACCGACGGCCACCGCGGGTCTCCCTCCAGTCCCACGACATCTATTTCCTGGGCGTGGGGTGGCCAACCCAACAAGCAGCACCCAGCCCCCCCCAGTCCTCCTGCAACCTAACACCACTCAAGGGACGAGTTGCGCTCTCGAGTAAAAGAGAACCATGAATTTAAACTAGTGTTTGTCATATTGGTAATTACTCCATGGTGAAAGTGGTAGAGTAAGGACAGAAAACAACCAGATAACATTGACAATAGTATTAAAGAAGAAGGAAGAGAGGAAAAAGAAAGGGAGAAAAGAAAGTAGGAAAGAGGTGGCTGACGTGCATGGCTTGGCATTTCATGGGTTGTTCCTAGTGGCTCAACAAGAGCTTAACTCATAATGGGCATCACTCGGTTAGTATCTCCTGGGAGTAATATCTCCATTCTGACCATGTGTCCTTAAACTTGTCATGAAGGCCCTTGGCCTCTAAGACCCATTGTTCGGCCTCCATAATTGCATCCATTTCCCTTCTCCACTCTGCTAGAGTTGGGCAGGGAGTCAGCCTCTAGTACCTGGGTATAAGAATTTTCGTGGCGTTAAGTAGATGGGGTGTGACACTCCTCTTGTATTGTTTGAAGGACGAGGGTACCCCATGTAACAAGAAATGCATGGGAGTGCGTTCAATACTCCTCAAGGTGCCTCCACCATATTTTACAGATGACGTTGTGTGCTTTGCACCATGAGCTGCTCCAAGCCTTCTCCACATTTTTTTTTTCCATCTCGTCATTCTGGTACAGATTAATCTTAGTTTCATCCGTCCAAAGAATACTTTTCCAGAGCTGGTATGGCTTTTTTAGATGTTTTTTGGCAAAGTCTAGTCTGGGTTTTCTATTCTTCAGGCTTACGAATGGTTTGCACCTTGTGGTGAACCATCAGTATGTGCTCACGTGAAGTCTTCTCTTGATTGTAGACTTTGACAATGATACTGTATATGTTTTGGTAAATACCTGAAAAACAAAAAACAAAATTGTGCCTGTGTCCAAATATATATGGACCTAACTGTATTTGAGTTTGTTCAAGGTTGGATATAGTAAAGTGCATCAAAGCTTGAGGAGGTAGGGGAAGTGGGGTGGTGTTAATGTCACTTGAAATTTGTTTTGGTGTATTACAGCTCTAGTTAAACTTTAATGCAAGGATGTGTTTAACTACGATACAGGAAAAAAGTCCGGCACACTGGAACTGCAGTAATCAAAATTTCTTTTATTCCATTTCGTCCATACACAGGAATAGGCTTGCATGTTTCGGCAACAACTGCCTTGTTCACAGTACTGTGCTGTGAACAAGGCAGTTGTTGCCAAAACACTGTGTAAGCCTATTCCTGTGTATGGACGAAATAGAATAAAATAAATTTGGATTAGTGCAGTTCCAGTGTGCCGGCCTTTTTTCTTGTATCGTAGTGGATACAAGTTGGAAGAGGGAAGACTTCCTTAAGCCGGAGCACCTGGTAAGGTGTGCTGATTTAATGCCTGGGTCTATGACACCATCGGTAGAGTGGTGTATCTCTTGACTAAGGATGTGTTTAAGAATACATGTGACAACTGATAAAACCCTTTAAATGTTTTAAGTAGTAAATAAATTCCTTTATAATAAATATCATTATTTTATATCACTTGGTTTTGTAGCCAGGCGATTATTTTCATGTACACGAAGATGAACGTTATCTGCGGGATCTCATCATGGATGAAAATGCTAAAGATAGCTTTACAGCAGTTCTCATTACTGGTATCCAGTCTGTCCATATACAGTACCTGAAGGAATTTCGTCATCTATGGATTAGGCAGTTGTCGTGAGTATATCTGAATGCTTATTCATATTTTATAAAGACAGTTCTTCTATGTTTACATTTTCTTCATTAAGGCTTGGTTCACACTAATGCAACTTCTGATGCGATTTGAGCCGCACAGAATCACATGACAAGGGAAATCCAATTGTTTTCAATGGTGCTTTTGTTCTAATTAATAAGACTCAGAATGGTGAAATTTTGGAAAAGGTTCCTGCACTACTTTGGTGCAATTTACAGTGCTGCTTAGCCCCATAAAATATGCCAAGTTGTATCAAAGTCACACCACACAATTGCACTGTAAATTGCATCAAAGTTCCATCGCAGTAGCGGGAACCGAGCCTTAATAGTAAAAAAGAAAAGTTTAGCAAACATTCTGTTGTGAAAATATTTTATGTAACAAGAGCTTCTCACTTCAGGCACATCTACCATTATTACATCCATGGGCCTAAAGGAAATGTGCTGAATAATCCCAGCAATAAATTTAACAGCCACATTGACATACAGGTAAACATGACAATTTTATCTTTTATCATTTATAATGTTTTATTCTTCATTTACTAACGGGTAGATAGGCTGCTTATCCGTAAGTATATGAAACCAAACCAGATATATATTATATTTTTAATTGGTAATGTAAAAAGAATGGAGACTGCCATTGCTTAAAGCAGAACTCCGGGATTTTCAAAAAATCCCACATTAACACACCTCCCTACACTAAACAGTTATTACATTTGTGAAAGTCCTTACCATTGAAGAGATATATCCAATTTAATTTACAGTAAGTGAGCTCTCTCGTTTAACCACTTCAATACCATGCACTTGGAACACTTTACTACCAGACCAATTTTCAGTTTTCAGTGCTGTTGCGCTTTGAATGACAATTGCGCGGTCGTGCGACGCTGTACCCAAACAAAGTTTTTATCATTTTGTTCCAACAAATAGAGCTTTCTTTTGGTGGTATTTGATCACCCCTGCGGTTTTAGTTTTTTGCGCTACAAATAAAGAACGAAAATTTTGAAAAAAAAAAAAAAATTCTCTATTTTTGTCACGAAACTTTGTAAATAAGTAAATTTTCTCCATCACTGGTGGGCACTGATGAGGCTACACTGACGGGCACTGATGTGGCAGTACTGATTGGCACTGATGAGGTGGCACTGATGAGGTGGCACTGATGATGAGGCACTTATATGCAGCGATGATGAGCACTGTTAGGCGGCACTGATAAGCAGCACTGACGGGTACTGAGAGGTGGCACTGATATACAGCACTGATGGGCACTGATATGCAGCACTGACGGACACTGCTAAGCGGCACTGATGGGCACTAATAGACAGCACTGATTGGCACTCATAGGCAGCACTGGGCACTGATGGGCACTGATAGGTGGGCACTGGTAGGTGGCAATGGTGGGCACTGATGTGTGGCACTGGTATGCATTGATAGGGGCACTGGTAGGCACTCATAGGGGCACTGGTGGGCATTTACATTAATAGGGGCTCATTCCCTGGTGGTCTAGGGTGGCATCTGAAGGTGGCACTGAGTGAAGGTGGACCTGAGCAGTATGTCACTTACCTGGTGGTCTAGGGGGGTCTCCCTGGTGGTCCAGATCGGCTCCCTGGTGGTCCCTGGTCGGCTCTGGGTGGGCACATCCCTGGGCAGGCTCCCTGGTGGTCTAGGGTGGCGATCCGAGGGAGGGCTGTGCTGATAAATCATCAGCACAAACCCTCCCTGTCAGGGATGCAGCCAATCGGCTCTCCCCTCATCAGGTCTGCAGACCTGAGTACAGGAAAGCCGATAAACGGCTTTCCTGTATTACACTGTGACCAGCCGTGATTGGTCATGGCTGGTCACATGGTAAAGTGCTTCGGATCGAAGCACTTTACCGAGATCGGCATTGCGGGGGGTCAGACTGACCCCCCACACCACCGATCGCCGCGATGCGTGCCCCCCCGGGCGCGCGGCGGCTTGTTATCCTGAGGACGTCATATGACGTCCAGTCAGGATAACTGAGCCACTTCCCGGTCGTCATTTTGCATACGGCGCTTGGGAAGTGGTTAAATAATGCACCATGTATTAAGCTAGGAATGCTCTGTTAGAAGAGTGATTGCATCATATCCTCTTCTTTCTGTTTAGCCTACATTTCCCATCAGCCTTTGCACATTTCAGTGAATGTGGGAGGTACACTAGCCCACTTTAACATGAATCACACCCCTCTTTCTGCAGCCAGGCCCACTACTTAGTGACACACAACATGTCTTCTCTCCTCTCCAGCCACAAGAAGATAAACATATTGTCCTTACATGCTTTATGTAATCATTACTGATCTGTACACGCATCCCATAATAATATATTATTCCCACTGTACTCTGCTGCAATTCACTATTAGAAATATTTTTCCTCCTCCTGCAGATTTTAGATAGTTATAACAATCAGTGCTGGTATGGTGTATATGAAAACATCCCCCGCCGTACTACAGAAAGAAAGATCCGGGATGTTTTAGATCAGCATGTGACACAAGTAAATGTCGGCATGAGAAAAACACAAAAAAGTGCAGCACTAACTTACTGATCAATAACACCATAATGGTGGAACCCTCTAATGTATAGAAATCTCAATACACTTCAATATTACCACAATACTAGCCTTTGTGATATGTAACATCACATATAATACACATCACACTGAAAATAAGACATAAAAATGAAACTTTGCAGGGATGGTGGAAACCCCTCCTACATATGTATGGAAGGGTACGGTGTCAGTAAACAGTGCAGCCTCATCGGTGCCCATCAGTGCAGTCACACAGTTCCACTTATCAGTGCCCATCAGTGCGGTCACATAGTGCCCACCAGCGCCACTTAGTGCGGTAACACTGTGCCCACCAGTGCTGCTTATTAGGGCCCATCCGTGCGGTGACACCGTGCCCACCAGTGTCACTTATCCGTGCCCATCAGTGCAGTGACACCATGCCCCCTAGCAGAGCCCATCAGTGCGGTGACACCATTCCCCTCCACCAGTACCTCTTATCAGTGCCCATCAGTGTTGTGACACCATGTCCCTCCACTAGTGCCCATCAGTGCGTTAACCCCCCACCAGTGCCTCTTATCAGTGCCCATCAGTGCGGTAACCCCCCACCAGTGCCGCTTATCCAGTGCCCATTAGTGCAGTAGCCCCCCACCAGTGCTGCTTATCAGTGCCCATCAGTGCGGTAACCCCCCACTACCAGTGCCGCTTATCAGTGCCCATCAGTGTTGTAACCCCCACCAGTGCCCATCAGTGTTGTAACCCCCACCAGTGCCCATCAGTGTTGTAACCCCCACCAGTGCCCATCAGTGCTGTAACCTGTCT
>BLSH010464798.1:1838541-1853609 GCA_018402905.1 Glandirana rugosa
TTGTGGACCAGTAGGTGGATTTTGATCCTCATTACGTTCATATCCCGCGTTTATAGTTGTCCGTATGTTCCTTTATTTTGTCTTCCCCGTATTTACTGTTCTTAGTTGACGAATGTCATAGAATCTTTGAACACATCAGTTTTCCACCATCAGGTTCCTTTATCGTGGTCCTATAAGTCCTGAGAGGGCAACCGCCTCGCCAAGTTCTTCGATACACGGTCCCTCTGCAAGACCTAAATGTGGAACCTACACAACAGCGGCCCTCTAAATTTGCTCACATAACTTCATAGGTGGTAAAATATTGGTAGGGGTGAGGGGAAAGAAAGAGGGAGGGGAGGGGGAAAGGAGGAACAGGGGAGGAGAAAGGTATACAACAACAATGCATATGGAAGAAAAAATGGTTATAAAATGGTGGATACTTCAATACACTCGTTTAAATCTCCCGGCGACAACACATCCAAGGTGTAAATCCAGAACGTCTCCCTGGCACATAGCTTCTTGAACCGCTCCGCCAACGGGAGAGTCCTGAATATCCTGGTGCTATTTCCTTGGACTACCACCTTTTGACTACACAAGTTTCTAAGATACTGTAAGCAGTTGATTCTTGTCATTTATGCCCCTTCTGTTTTATTTCCTTGTATGCCTGTTGATATTTGCGCCCTATACTTGCATTACTCCTAGTTTTAGGTGGATGACCAGGTGTTAAATTACTTCATTGATCTCACACCTTACCTCTACCTAGATATTTTATAAGGTCCTCATGCGCTGCCCCCTTCGCCAGGAGGACTTTGCTAGGGGATAGCCTTCACACTAGAGGACAGTCTTTACCCGAGTGGCTGCATTCTTCTCCCGGACATGCATATACTATATTCCACACCCTACTCCATGAGTCTCCCACAGGGTAATACCCTCACCTTCAGCTGTTGTGGAAACCAGGTGAAAGTGAGCCATGGCAAAACATCAGGCAAATATTTGCGTTGCTAAATGCCTGCACTACACTCAACCTCAGAAAAAGGGATTTTCTACATCTATGTTAAAATTTCTTTAATACTGCCAGCTGTATCCAGGGCTTCAAAATGCCAAGCCCCTTCTCTGTCTCTACCTGATTCAGATCCTGATATGCCTGCCCTGGATGAGTCAAACACAGAAGGGAAAGAGGCGCATATAGAAGCAGTTTTAGAGGAGACTGCAGAAGATATTTCTTCTCACACCTGAAGCAGGAGTTTCATGTAACAGGCTTGCTAATGTGGAGAAGCCCTACTGCTGTGCACAAAAGCCTAGACATTCGAGAACTTGGTTCTCCTCCTTCTTGCCATGCCCCTTTGTGTACAAAAAGAACAAAATCTATCAAGACATTCCCTGTTTATTAACAAATGGAATGTGCAGTCCGTGACAATTGGATTACTCTATAAATGAATAATTACTCCAAAAATCTTTTCCAAACTATATCCAGTGGAAAAGGAGTTTACTAAAAGTGGTCTATTACTGTAATTTATCTGCTGTCTCTGTCTTAAACATCTCCCTGTACCAATTGAAGGTGTTCTTTCAGTCAAAGATTCTGCAGATACAAATTTTGAGACACTCCTAAAAGCTCTCTTTACTCGGCTTCAACGCTCATTAAAGCTCATACAGCTTCAACAAGCTTTTATGATGTGTTTTTGAGGCTTCGGCGGTGCTTCAAAGAGGCTTCAGTGAGGCTTCAACAAGGCTTCAGTGATGCACTCTTGAAGCCTTGTTGAAGCTTGGCCAATGCCCTGTGTGTATTTGTTGATATCTCACACCTCCAATTTCTCCAAAACAAAGCGAAGCTGGCTTCAACACAAGCTTCCTCATAGACTTCTATGGAGGTGTTGGAGAGGCTTTGAAGCCTGGCTAAAGCTACATGGGGTATAATTTTTGACGCAAAGCTGAAGAGCAGTGAAGCCAATGCAAGGTGTAAACAGGGCTTTAAGCTAACCATTTTATTTAGTGACATGGGCTTTGACTTGCGTTAAGGGAGCTTAAACAACACCTGTCTGACGTCCTGTTTTGAAGCAAGTGTAAACGAGCCCTTACAGGCCCAGCCCTCTAACCAGTTGCAATTTCAGTATGTCAGACTCAGCAAACTAGATTAGAGCAATGAACAACTAACATGATCATGTATTCCAGGACCATGCTTTGCCGTTGCAATTACCTTCTGCTCTACTCCTTTTTTTTTTTTGTGGATTCCCTAGAACATGTGATGACACAAATTTCCAGAATGACTCTAATCTCCATTCACATGTGCAGAATTTTGTGATTTAAAGTCTGGACAGCTAAAGCTGCCCGCAATAAGCTTCTCAAAATGTATACCCTTTCGAGGCAGACATCTTTTTGGGGAAGCATTTTACGAATTAATCAAAAATGTCACAGGAAGGAAGGCTTTACTTCCACAGTGGAAGATTCCAATCCCCCCTCCTTATTCTCCCCCTCTTCAAAACACAGAGCGCCTAATCGCTCTACCCAGGCTTCAACTTCAAAATCTAAATTCATCCCTTCCTTTCAGAGCTTGACAAATAGAGTTCAAACTCTACTCCATTACCCCTTTTCTTCTCCCAAATAAACCAAAAACTGCCTAAGAACAATCAAATTTGCAGAAGGCTCTGAGCCATATCTTGTTTCAATGAGTAGTTGTGCCAGTAACTCCACAAGACAGATTCAAAGGTTACTATTCAAACCTGTTCACAGTTCCAAATCTTATCTGGACCTAATATCCTTCAATAAAATACTTTAAATTCCAAAATTTCTTATGAAGTATACAAGGTCAGTTATTGCCTGAGATGAGGGAAATATCTGGCATCCATAGACTTCTAAGATGCCTACCTGCATATTCACATTTATCCATCTCACCAGCCATTTCTGCTTTCTGTAGTGACAGTAATTTCCTTTGCCGCACTACCTTTCCGCTTATCCTCACCAAGGTCTTATCATAACTTGGGGTATCAAGGTCACATTTTATCTGGCTGGCCTTCTCCTAAATGACACATCGTCTTTTCAGCAGTCTACAAAAGACCACAGGACATTTTAGATGCTCCAGGCCTTCGGCTGAGGGATCAGTTTTTTAAAAAACCTGCTCTTCAACCTTCTCTTTACTTGCAATACGTGGGTCTGGTTCTGGACACATGCCAAGCAAAGGTTTTTATTCTAGAGAAGAAAATGCTCTCAGAGCTCACGCTCAATGATTCAGTTCAAAGAAACATTCCACAATGAGATTCTTCATGAGAGTCCTAGGCCTCTTGGTGGCATCCTTAGAGGATGTACTATTCTCCCAATTTCACTGGACGTCTCTCTAGCACAACATATTGTCAACCTGGAAAAAGCATGCTCCTTCTCTCAACCTACCCATGCTCCTATCCATCCAAGCAAGGAGTTCTCGAACTTGCTGGATCTCCAACCCAGCCTTAACAATAGGAAAATCTTTCCTTTCTTATCACTGATATTGATTACAAATGTCCGTCTTTCAGATTGAGTAGGAATGTTCCTATCCCTCATTGTCCAAGGAATATGGTCATCCATGGAAGCCAAGCCCCCTATCAATCCTGGAGCCCAGAGCAATAAAAGTAGCTCTGCAACTCTGGTCCCCCTTCTGCAAGGATACCCAATCAGGATGCAGTCAGAGAATGCAATGGCCATGGTCTGCGTCAGCCATCAAGGTGCAGCAGGAGTAATGCAGCCTTGAAGGAAGCAAGCATGGTCAGCTTATGGAACAAGACTCCATGCCCAGTGATCTCTGCAGTCCACATCCCAGGAATAGACAACTGGAAAATGGATTGCCTCAGCCACCACAGCCTGGGTCAAGGAAAATGTGCCCTTCAATGAGACATCTAGAACCAAATATGTCAAAGATGTGGGACCCTGGATGTCAAGTTCACAACAAACGAACAACAGACATAATTATGTTGAACCTTCCATGTTTTTTTTTTTTAATCCAGCATTTTCCTTGCCTTGTAAGTTCATGATCTGAAAAAAAAAATGTTTAAAGGATAAGTTCACTTTTGTAAAAAAAATAAAAAATAATAAATGCACATACATTTGCAGATAAAAAAAAAGTGAATATTTATTTTTTCTTTACTAGGAGCCTGCAAAGCATTGTACTTGTATGAACAGACAGTTACACCGACAGAAATCATGAGCTACCTAGAGCTCTCAACAGTGCCCAGGTAGTTCATTGAGAACTACAAGCCATCAGCCGCAAAGGCTTTTGTTAAATTTAGTTCTCCCATTCACAGAACTTTGTAAATGAATGACGTGGCTGAGTGGCGGAGCCCCGCACTGTCTCATTTTCAAACCTGCTGTATACAAAGAGTATCACATTCCACAGTATATTCCAGAGATATTATTTTTTTTTTATGACCGAAGCTAAATAATTTTTTTACTGTTCTGCTTCCGCATTCTAAGCAACGCAAGTGTGGTCTCTATAGCTGATCCAGATGTGGTGAGATAGCTTAATTTACAGTCTTACTAGCTTGGCAGACAGTGACTTGATCCAATTGACATCTTGCAGTTTGTACAAACCTTGAGCAGATCAAAAAAATCATGTGTGTCTAGCTTCAGCAGAATACAGTACATGTAGCGAATGGAAGATAAAGCATGAAGAAGGGTAGAACTAACCTCATAAAGCATCCCCTAGCTACAGAATGAGGTAGGGACAGCATTTTTAAAAGCAGACATTACATGTGTAACAATATCTGTATGGTTTCTTAACAGCTTTGATTGGTGTGCTGTCCCTAAAAAAAGAGGAATTATTCCATTTGAGTGCTATAATAGGATATCTGGAGTGTTATTTACAAATGACAAGTTTGGAGTCAGCACAAATAAACTGACTTTCTTAGATTTGGGACTAAAACTACAGGACAAAAACACGCTTTTTACAAGGATATTAAATGGACAGGTGAGCAGCTTGTTTTTTTTGTTTGTTTTATATTGTTTTTAATAACCATGAATTGTATTTTTTTGAATATTGCCGTTTTCTTTGAATATTGTGGTTAGCAACAAATGGTGAAAGAATAACATAAAGTAAAAAATACAACCCTTTTGTGCCACCCTGGTCTGATTATATATATCTGTCATGTGTAAAAGCAGCCTCGTACATGGGATAAACCATGTCACCACCTATTTGCAGTATCAATAACTGCAGCCTAGCATGCAATAAATACAGTATAATTTAAAGTAGAACTACTGGCAACACATTTTTTTCATTTTGGATAGAGTAAGGGAAGGTTTATAAACTCTGTAACAACCCAAAATTTGGTATTTTCTTTAACTTTCACTTTCACTACCAATGAGATAGGAAAAATAGAGAGGGTGAATCTCCCTAACGGGGACACAGACAGCAATAAAAACTGACAGGTGTTCTAATCCCTCTCCCTTCATCCCAAAATTAAAAAAAAATTGCCTTTAGATATTATTAAAATACAGGATTTATATATCGTCAACAGTTTGTGCAGCGCTTAACAAAATGAAGGCAGACAGTTACATTACAATTTGGTACAAGAGGAATCTGAGGTCTTTTGGTTAGAGCTTACAATCTAAGAGGGAGGGGTCAATTGATACAAAAGGTAGTAGCTGTGGGGAATGAGCTGATGGAGAAAGTAAAACAATGTATTAGAAGCAGAATAGGCTTCTTTAACCACTTCAATACCATGCACTTAGAACACTTTCCTACCAGACGAATTTTCAGCTTTCAGTGCTGTTGCGCTTTGAATGACAATTGCGCGGTCATGCAACACTGTACCCAAACACATTTTTTATAATTTTGTTCCCACAAATAGAGCTTTCTTTTGGCGGTATTTGATCACCTCTGCGGTTTTTATTTTTTGCCCTACAAATAAAAACATTTTGAAAAAAAAAGTTTTTCTCTGTTCCTGTCACAAAACTTTGTAAATAATTACATTTTCTCCATCACTGATGGGCACTGATGAGGCTACACTGACGGGCACTGATGAGGCAGTACTGATTGGCACTGATGAGGCGGCACTGACGGGCATTGATGATGAGGCACTTATATGCAGCAATGATGGGCAATGATAGGCAGCACTGATGGGCACTGATAGGCAGCACTGATGGGCACTGATAGGCAGCACTGACGGCACTGATATGCAGCACTGATGGATACTGATAAGCGGCACTGATGGGCACTCATAGGCAGCACTGGTCACTGATAGGTGGCACTGATGGGCACTGATAGGTGGCACTGGTGGGCACCGATAGGTGGCACTGGTACACACTGATAGGGGCACTGGTGGGGAGATGCACTGATAGGGACCATTTCCCTGGTGGTCTCGGGTGGCATCTGAAGACCAGTGCCATACTCTTTCCATTTTCAGATGATGGGTTGAACAGTGCTCCATGAGATGTTCAAAACTTGGGATATTTTTTTATAACCTAACCCTGCCTTAAAGAGGAGACCCAGCCTGGGTGAAAAAAATGAAAAGTCATCAGCTACAAATACTGTAGCTGCCTTTTGGTCACAGCTGAAACCCCGTCTCCCAGAAATGGGGAAGGGGACCTGTCAAAAACAGGTCTACGTTTCCCCCTCCCCACTGAAAGGGGCCAAATGTGGCACCAGAGGGGGAGAGGAAGCATATAAGCGGAAGTTCCACTTCTGGGTGGAACTCTGCTTTTAACTTCTCCACAACTTTATCCCTGACCTGTCTGGTGTATTCCTTGGCCTTCATGATGCTGTTTGTTCACCAAGGTTTTCTAATTAAAATCCAAGGGCTTCACAGAACAGCTGTATTTATAATGAGATTAAATTACACGGAGGTGGACTCTTTACCAATTAGGTGACTTCTGAAGGAAATTGGCACTACTAGATTTTAGTAAGGTGTATCAGATTAAAGGGGGCTGAATACAAATGCACGGCACACTTTTCAGATATTAATTTGTAAAAAAAAATATGAAAACCATTTTATCATTTTCCTTCCACTTCACAATTATGTGCCACTTTGTGTTGATCTATCACATAAAATCCCAATAAAATACATTTACATTTTTGGTTGTAACATGACAAAATGTGGAACATTTCAAGGGGTATGCATATTTTTTCAAGGCACTGTACATCACTGGTGAGTAGTTTTAATCAACTGTTGAAAATTGCACTTGGGTTGTGGGCACAGTTGCACTTTATACTTGAATCAAGGTTCCAGAGGTCACCCGAAGTTTGTTGATTACTGCCTATTAACTGCCTCACCTCTCCCACTGCACATTCAGAATCTGGGGAACAGTATGTGAGGTCAGGCAGTTTATATCTTCTGTCAAAATTCAGAACATCTCACTCCTGAAGCAAGGTGGAGAGTCAAAAACTAAAGAATATATTTTTTTTAGGGAAATATGCATGTTGTATAGGGCTAGTTTACACTAATGTTAGCTCTCTGGTGAATTGCTCTTTAGAAGCCATTTGACAGGCAGAGAGATTGCACTATGTTGCCTCCTCACCACCTGTTTTAACCGCTAAACACCTGCCCTGCTTTGCACGTGGTTGTAGGCAGGTTGCAGCACAGCCCCATTCAGGTGAACTGCCTGCTTTCTGGGGAGATTATTTTTGCCTGCTGCTATGCAAAACATTGTGATTGCAGCATGTGCACTCCTCCATCAATTGCCTTTGCAGCATACAAATGGGTTATAGCTCCGGAACTTTTAGGTGAAGGAACACAGGATACATGATAAATGAGAGAAGGGGTTGGTGCCACGCAAAGGGAAAGTGCTTAAAATATTATTTAGGAATGTAATGTGTTAACAGTATAAAAATGTTGACAATGAGTGAAATGTGTATGACAGTATGAATTAGATGTAGCTGCTGCCACCACACATGTGCCCCTGAATACGAGAACAGAATATATGAATAAAGTGCAAGTTTTGTGTGGCTCTGGCGCTGCTATATGATATGACTAAAATTACAAATATAAATTCATCAAACTACTAATTATGTTCAAAATTGCTGATTAAACTGTGCAAAAAAGTGCAGAAAAAACTCATTAATTCTGATATGTCCAAAAAAAGCTGGTTCAATCAAATCACAAACTCTGTGCAAAAAATGAATACATACAAAATCCTGACCATGTGCAAATTGCGCTCAAAAGTGAGTGTTTGGTCACACAATACTACTGTAAATGCCAAATAAGTCTTCAATGAAAAGGAGTACATCAAAAACGAATCCATCTAGGCTCAAATTGACAACATATGTATGCTTCTGGACTGTGTCACCCAGGAGCCTGTATATATCACTTTAAGACTCCGTTGCCTGGTTATTCCGTCCCACTCTGGGAAATGTTGCTAGCTCAGCCTTGGGTCTCGCTATCCTCTAAATATTTTTTGTCAGAGAAGTCATGCCAGGATGTTCGCCACTCTGCGTTCCACTCTGCGTAGCCTCCGATGATGTCTGACGAAACGCGTAAGACGGAGCCAGGACGTCTTTGCGTCACATTCGGCTAAGCACAGTGGAACGCAGAGTGTGGTGAACATCCTGGCATGACTTCTCAGAGAAAAAATGCATAGAGGTAGCGAGATTCACGGCTGAGGTAGCAACATTTCTCATGAGAGGGACGGAATAACCAGGCAACAGAGTCTTAACCACTTCAGCCCCGGAAGGATTTCCAGCTTTAGGACCGGAGCCCTTTTTGCGATTCGGCACTGCGTCGCTTTAACTAACAATTGCGCAGTCGTGCAGCGTTGTACCCAAATGAAATTTGCGTCCTTTTTTTCCCACAAATAGAGCTTTCTTTTGGTGGTATTTGATCACCGCTGCGTCATTTCTGATCGCCGCTATAAACAAAAGAAGAGTGACAATTTTGCAAAAAAACCCAAATTTCTTACTTTTTGCTAAAACACAAATCCAAAAAAAAATATAAAAAAACATTTTTTTTCACCGGTTGTGGCCGATTTATATTCTTCCTCATATTTGTGATAAAAAAAATTGCAATCGGCGTTTATTGATTGGTCTGCGCAAAAGTGGTCGCGTTTACGGATGATGAGAATTCATTTTTGGGGTTTTTATTTATTTTTTATTTTTTACTAGTAATGGCGGTGATCTGCGATTTTTAGCGGTACTGCGATATTGGGGCGGACATGTCGGAACATTTTGACACTTTTTTGGGACCATTGGCATTTATACAGCGATCAGTGCTATAAAAATGCACTGATTACTGTGTAAATGCCATTGGCAGTGAAGGGGTTAACCTGCAGGGGGCGCTCTAAGGGTTAACTATGTTCCCTGGGTGTGTTCTAACTGTGTGGGGACTGCCCTAGCTGGGGAAGGCTGTGATCACAGCCCTTACCCCTTCACAGAACGGAGGTCCGTGTTTACTTACACGGACCTCCGTTCTTTCACTCCGGGGGGGGGGGGGGCATCGCGGGTGGCCGGCGGAGATCGACTCCGCCGCACCCGCTCCCTGGCCCTCCCCGAACACAGTGAGCGCGCGGGCGCGCCTCCGGCGGCACGCACGCTCACTAAGCTCGATCCCGCAGCCGCCGTCGTATGACGGCATTTTGCAGGAACGAGCCACCATGTCGCCGTCAATTGCCGACCAGCGGTTAAAGTGATTTATACAGGCTCCTGGGTGACACAGTCCGAAAGCATACATATGTTGTCAATTTGAGCCTAGATGGATTCGTTTTTGATGTACTCCTTTTCATTGAAGACTTATTTGGCATTTACGGTAGTATTGTGTGACCAAACACTCACTTTTGAGCGCAATTTGCACATGGTCAGGATTCATTTTTGCACAGTTTGTGATTTGATTGAACCAGCATTTTTTGCACATATCAGAATTAATGATAGTTTTTTTTCTGCACCTTTTTGCACAGTTTAGTCAGCAAATTTGCACATAATTAGTAGTTTAATGAATTTATATTTGTAATTTTAGTCATGGATTATCACTCGTTTGAATTTTAATTCAATTTATTTTCATATCATATAGGAGCGCCAGAGCCACACAAAACTTGCACTTTATTCATATCTTGAGGATATGTACCTACCCCACCGTGGAGCTGTCCTTATAATCCTACGCAACTCTGTGAGTCCTCAGTTTTTTGCTAGTGGCTGCAGGCGATGGAGCTCTTCCTGAAGAAATCATCTTCACTATTTTAAGTTTTTCTTTTATTATTTTCCTAAACATTTCTTAAACCCAGATCACGGTCTTCAGAAGCATGAACTGGATGTACGGGCAAGCAGAGACACTGGCAGATGTGCTGGAGACCTGCATGGCACCAGTGATCTGCTTTATAGGCGCCAAAAAAAAAAAAAAAAAATGATAAATGCACTTTTTTTTGACCTGCAATAATATGTGTATTTATTATTTTTCCCATATTGCTTGAGGTGATTGTAGCCGTATTGGTGCAATTGTGCCAGAGAAAATTGAGTACTGTCCTTGATGCTTTTTTTTATTTGCACTAACATACATTTTTTCAGGACAAGCTTTCGGGGTATCTCCCCTTCTTCAAGGCCCAAGCAGTACTGCATAAAAACAGTTTTAGCCAGATGTTAAAAAAAGAGAGAAAAAAAGAAGAAAAAACGTCAGAGGGAAAGTAGAAAGAGGAAAAACAAACAAATACAAATCAATGTATAAGGCCATGGTAATGAAATTAGCTGCAGAGATAGTGAGACAAGATAGGCAGAGTTATAGACTGGGGAGGGGAGAGGGGGTGACAGTCACAGAGGGGGTCGTAAAACTTTAGAATAATGAGTGAGAAAACCTATATCCAAGTTTAAGATGCTATTTTTTATGTCAAAAAGAAGAATCATTTTTAGTTCAAACGTTTTCCTTTCCTGCGTGGTTCTGAAATTCCCTTTAAGAACTAAAACATTGAGGTTTTCAATAGTGTGGTCCGGTTGTGAAAAATGATGTCCCACCAGTGTGCAGAAATCATCTTCTTTTTGATTCTTGATGGAATGTCTGTGTAAATTCATCCTTGTTTGCAATTTCTGTCCTGTTTCCCCAACATAATATCCTTTGTTGCACCTATTGCATTGAATGAGGTATACCACATTACTAGAGGTACAGCTGTATGATCCCATGATATTGAAGGTCCCATTTGTGTGTGTGACATTTTTGGATAATTTGATCTGGTTGCACAGTTTGCAACGTTTTTTATTGCAGGGTTTGCTTCCATTATTTGTGACTTCATAATCGGAGTGAAGTTTCCTGCTGATTAGTTTTTGTCTGAGATTGGGTGGTTGCCTGAAAGCCAATATTGGGGGGTGTTGTTGGAATATTTCTTTCAGAGTATCATCTTCTGTTATAATGGGTTGTAAATCTTTAATTATCTTTTTTATCCCTTCTAGTGCTGGGTTGTATGTAGTGACTAGAGGGACACGGTTATTTTGTTTTTTTTCTCTTTGTATTGGAGTAGATTTTCTCTTCGGGTTTTCAAGGCTGTGTTTATGCTGTTGATGGTTTTGTCTTTGTATCCTTTCTTATGGAAGTATGGACTTACGCCAGTGTTCTGAGATGTTATCTCTGTCCTCTGGGTGTGAACATATTCGGTGGTATCTGATGGCCTGGCTGTGTAACATGGCCCGTTTAGTGTGTTGGGGGTGAAAACTGGAACTATGAAGATAGCTGCATCGGTCAGTCGTTTTTCTGTATATCGAAGTGTGAAGCTTGTCATCCCTGATGTATACTGTAGTGTCTAGGAAGTTGACATGTGTGTTTGAATAATCCATTTTTATTTTGATAGATGGGTGAAAGGTGTTGATCAATGAGCCAAACTTTTTAAATTTTCTTCATCTTCAGTCCATATCATAAAGATATCATCAATATAACGATAATATCTGTATGGCTTATGTTGTATGCTGTTCAGGAATTTTTCCTCCTCTCTGTCCCTCTGTACAGTAACATCCCTCACAAGGATGGATTGGCTGCATGTCACAGATTCTCATCAAACCACAAATACACTGCTGAGGATTTTACACAGCTCAGTGAATTCAATTTTACACACAACTACTTCACTTTCAACAATGACCTCTTTCTCCATTGTATGGGTACTGCTATGGGAAGTAAAATGGCACACCAATATGCAAATTTATTTATGGCTGACCTATGACGTGTCCCAGAAGATCGCCGAGAGGGAGTGGGGGGAGGGTGAACTTCCTTCCGGAGCAGCGGCTCTAGGAGAGAAAGTGGACCTGGGACCCCCAGGTATTAAAGGAACAGTCCCTCTAAAGGGAATAATTTCTGTTAAGCTAAATCTTAGGGGCTGAGACCGTCCCTGACTTCTGTGTGTGCTTGATATGCCCACGCAGGCTCTCTCCAACAGTAGGTTTTAGGTTTATCCAGCAAGCTTTTTTTTTCCACCTTCAACGTTTGTTATAATGTGATACAATCAACATACCTATTTTTTGTTTTTTTGTTTTTTTTCCCAGGAGCAGAGAGTAAAAATTGATCGAGAATTTGCAACATGGTTAAAAAATTGCCATGAAAAATACGACAAACAAATAAAGTTTTTGGGCTTTAAAGGTATCATTACTCGCCAAGACATAGTTTCAAAACACAAGCAAACTCCTTGGGCAGAATATACATCAATAGAATGGGATGGAAAGACCTACAAAGCTGGACAACTGGTAAGTTATCTTTACTGTCCAGGTTGTATACTTTTTTTAATTTTTTCTAACCCGTTAACAATCACATAACACATACCTGTATGTTCCGTGTTCAGAAAATGGGCTTTATTCCTGGAAACCTCATATACAGTATATTTGCTCCTGTATTTATGCTGGAAGCATGCTCCTAGCACTAAGACCAAGCTGTTACCTACAGCTTTGTGTCTCGTTCTAATGATTGGGAGCTGGGAGAACGGCTGCCAATTATGTGATAAGTTTGATTAGCTGATCACTAGTGTGGAGACCTGATCCAGTTTCTCCACTGTGAAGAGGAAAAGATAGATTACTGTGCTGGTGGCAGGTACAGGCATGGTCACACACTTGTACATCACCTGCGTTCTCCTGGGTTCAGGGTGCACCCTGCCGACCCGTGCTGTGATTGAACGCAGCACGAGTTTGGTAGCAGATTTCAGGCAACGATTTCGGCTGAAACCTGCTTATTGGCTGTGTCCAATCACACACAGACTAATGTGATCTCGCTGTCCTCCCTGAAAAGCGGGGAGAAAAAAACAGCCAGATTGGTAAGTAAAAGCAGCACTTATTACACACATTACACTTGATAGGTACACAGTTAACCCATTGATTGCCCCTGTACTCTTCCTAGCCATTGGCATTAGTACAGTGTCATTAGTACAGTGTCAGTGTACAGTATTATCACTGATCACTGTATTACTGTCACTAGCGACACCAGTGTCAGTTAAAGTGGTTGTATACCCCTTTAAATGACTTTAACCTACAGGTAAGCCTATAATAAGGCTTACCTGTAGGTTCCGTGAATATCTCCTAAACCTGCACGGATACAGTGAGCGCGGCGCGCGCTCGCTCGCTCGCTCACAATGCTAGTTATCGCGGCCTCCGTCAGGTGACGAGCCATCTTGCCACCGTCATGCTGCGGCGGGCGGTCGGCAAGTGGTTAAGTGACCCTCCCTGCCAATGTCTGTTTGTGTCTGATTGCATGCCACCCTATCACAGTCACACTATAAGTGGCTAAACACCTCTATTATAGTAAAGCGTCTATAGCTATGGAAGTTCCGGTGTATATATACCATAATTTGTAGACGCTATTGGGATTTTTTTTTTTTACCATAGGCATGTAGCAGAATACATTTTGGTCTAAATTTATGAGGACATTTTATTTTTTTTTTTTGTTGGATGTGTTTTATAACAAAAAGTAGAAACCCTTTTTAATTTTTATCGTTTTTCATTTGTGTAATAAAAAATAAAAATCCCAGTAGTAATTTAACCACTTAAAGACAAAGCCTCTTTTTGAGATCTGGTGTTTACAAGTTAAAATCAGGTTTTTTCCTAGAAAATTACTTAGAAACCTTTTCCATTTTTTTCAGACACCCTGGAGAATAAAATAGCGGTCGTTGCAATACTTTGTCACACCGTGTTTGCGCAGTGGTCTTACAAACACAATTTTTTTTAGGAAAAATACACTTTTTTAAATTAAAAAATAAGACAACCGTAAAGTTAGCCCAATTTTTTTTGTATTGTGAAAGATAATGTTTACACTGAGTAAAATGATACCCAACTTGTCATGCTTTAACCAGTTCCCTACCGAGTCATTGTAAAATGACATCGACAGGGAACATCCGTCCGCCATATGACGTCCGCCGCTTCTCGCCGCAGCACGGTGATCGCGGATCGATCGTGTCCCTTGGGACACAGCCCCCCCTCGATCGGGGTAAAGAGCAAATAAAATTAGCTCTTTACCACGTGACCCCGCTGTGCCCAATCACAACCGGTCACTACCGACCTCCATGTGCACCCCGCTCGTGCGTGCCCTCGGGAGCGCGCAGTACGGCGATCAGGGCTGAGGCTTTTCCCTCGGACAAAGGCCAGCTCTGATCAGTGTAAAGAGCCAATAGAATTGGCTCTTCACCATGTGACTGGCTGTTTCAATCACAGCCAGTCGTGTGATGTAAACAAACCGCGGTAACGAGCTGTTACCACAGTTCTCCCTGTCACACACCGATCGTGTGTGAGAGGGAGATTGCGGTAACAGATTGTTACTGTCTACTGTGTATACCAAGCACACTGACCCCCCCCCCCCCAATAAAGAGTACCTGTCACCACCCCATCAAAATACCTGTCACAGCCCATCAGAGTACCTGTCACAGCCCATCAGAAAACCTGTCCCCTGTCCATCAAAGTACCCGAGTACCTGTCCATCAAAGTACCCGAGTACCTGTCACCTGCCCATCTGAGTACCCGAGTACCTGTCACTTGTCCACCTGAGTACCCGAGTACCTGTCACCTGCCCTTCAGATTACCCGAGTACCTGTCAGCAACCCTTGGAATAACCGAGTACCTATCTGCAGCCCATCAGAGTACCCAAGTACCTTTTACCAGTCCATCAGATTACCCGAGTACCTGTCTCTAGCCCATCAAAGTACCCGAGTATCTATCTGCAGCCCATCAGAGTACCCGAGTACCTATCTGCAGCCCA
>BLSH010464798.1:1857316-1871447 GCA_018402905.1 Glandirana rugosa
ACTTTTTTTGGGGTTTGGAGGTTTCAGCGGATACCTCTAAAAATTCACAGTTTCAAACAACGGTAAGGTGCTCCCCCGCGTTAAATTTGGTGAAGTTATGTCCTGCAAATATGGGAGAAGGACGGGTCTGGTTAAAAGTTCGAAAGTCGCGAGACTGTGAAACTTACTGTTAATGCGAGAGTACGATGTGACATGGGTTTGTTTTAAAAATTATAAAAAAATGTGTTTATCTCGAAAGAAAACCACTATAAATTATTGGAGACCCAAAAAATAAAAAAACACTGTATTCACTTTTTTCACGCTTGTAAAACTTTTTTTTTTTTATTTTTACCAAAGATAGGTAGCAGTATAGGTTTTGGCCCAAATTTATGAACAAAAATTAATTATTTGCAAAATTTTATCACAGAAACTAAAAAAAAAGTGTTTTTTTTTTTCAAAATGTTCGCACTTTTTTCACTTATGTCACAAAAAAATAAAAAACCCAGAGGTTATTAAATATCACCAAAAGAAAGCTCTATTTGTGTAAAAAAATATTAAAAATTTTGTTTGGGTACAGTGTAGCATGAGAGCGTAATTGTCATTCAAAGTGTCAGAGCGCTGAAAGCTTGAAAATTGGTCTGGGCAGGAAGAGGGTATAAACGTCCTGTATTGAAGTGGTTTAAATTGCGCCCCCTCGTGGAATGGCAACAAACTTTGACACTTAAAAATCTCCATAGGCGACTTTGGAGGTTTGGGGTTTTTTTCATTACACCCTTCAACTTATAGATAAGGATATTACTCTTTTGACACAATGCATACTCCAATAGTTGGGGCAGGTTATCCAGCCTTGGAATTGATCCTATAGTGTGTTGTCTTCATGTCTGCTTGTGTGGATATATTTCATGTTACCATGCTGTGTGTGTGTGTATATATATATATATATATATGAGATTGGTATTTTATTTTTTATATATTTATTGCTGAGTGATATGTTTACAACCTTGATCAATTTCCATATGCTCTGTACATGTATATGTCACTGCTATGTTTATTTATACTAGGTGTCTGGTTACAAACCGGCCAATAAACATATACAAACACACACACACACAAACACACACACACACAAACACACACACACACACACACTCAAACACACACACACACACTCAAACACACACACACACAAACACACACACACACACACACACACAAACACACACACACACACACACACACAAACACACACACACACACACACACACACACACACACATATATATATATATATAATCCAAAGTGATATGGTGAACCACACAGCAGATGTGCACAGTGCTCCAACGACCTGGTCGTCCCACCGACCATATATAGAAGAATTCCAAAGACGAGATCGTTGCACTTGAAGATATTTGTTTTCAGAAGTCCTCAATAGGACTATCAAAAAACATAGCAAGCTTAGCCTGAGGAAGGGTTCAATACTTAGCCCAAAAGCTCGCTATCTGAAATGACACACACATCTTTGGAATTCTTCTATCTATCTATATATATATATATATATATATTATTTTTTTTTTCACTCCATGTCTTGGTCCTTTTCCTCACTCAAAGTCCCAAACCTCTCTTTTTGTCGCATTGATTAGGGATGGAGGGAAAGGCCTTCTTTCTGTATTCTGAGTTACAGAGGAGGTCTTTTGCTAGAATTATTGCTCTTGCTCTAACGATTGCGGTGATACCTCACATGTTTGGTTTGAACACCGTTTTCATGTGCGGGTGTGACTTATGTATGCGGTCGCTTCTGTGCGCGAGCTTGGCGGGACAGGGCGCTTTAAATGTTTTTTTCTTATTTACTTTACTTTTTATTTTTTTATTTTACACTGTCCTTTTAAAAATATATATTTTTGGGTCAGGTTTATTCGTATTACAATTAATGTAAACATCTCTTGTAATAGAAAAAAAACCATGACAGGTCCTCTTTAACCACTTCAGCCCTGGAAGGATTTGCCCCCTTAATGATTGGTTTGTGCAAGTTACCGCGTCTACAAACTATGGGATAGGATTAGGGACTTTTAAATTATTTTTTTTAACTGGTAATGGCTGTGATCTGAAATTTTTGGCAGGACTGCGACATTGCGGCTGACAAATCTGACCCCAAATGACCAGTTTTTGGGGACCAGTGACATTATTACATTGATCAGCGCTATAAAAATGCAGTTATCAATGTAAAAATGACACTGGCAGGGAAGGGATTAACACTAGGGGGCGATCAAGGGGCTATCTGTGTTCCCTAGGTGTGTTCTAACTGTAGGGGGAATTGGGCTTACTAGGACATGACCAAGATTGCTGTTCCCAAACACAGGGAACAGTAGATCTCTGTTGTGTCCCCTGTCAAAATGGGGATCCGCCTTGTTTACAAAGGCAGATCCCCGTTCTGCCTCTGTACCCGGCGATCACAGATTGTCACGGGATGAGCTCTCGCAGCGTGCAGCGGGTGTGCCCACTATACCATATGCACGAACCGACGTACTGGTACGGCGCTTCGTGCAAGCTGACCATCTTTCCGCAGTATATTTGCGTGAGCTGGTCGGCAAGTGGTTAATGTGAAATCTGGGGTCAAAAAGACCTCAGATCTAACATTTAGACTTAAAAGCAATAAAAAAAAATATCTTTATAAAAAAAAAAAAATTCCCCTTTAAGACTGTTTGACATCGCTTTCGTCATCCAATAGTATGAAGTCGGGTGGGGGCCATCTTTTCCTCACTCGTCTCCAGGCCTGTGAGGGAGATGGATCGGCAGAGACAGCCTGAGGGAGGGGGGGGGGGCACCTCTCCAGCCGTCAATGAAAGTGATCTCGCGGTGAATCCCCCACAGAGACCACTTTTATCCAAAAGCGCACCGCCCACCGTTTTAAAGAGTATACTGGGGTTATGGCAGCTATCTGCTGCCATGACAATGGTATTCCACGTCAAAGTACTGAAGTATAACGACAGCAGGCGGTCCATATGTGGTTAAATACCACCAAAAGAAAGCTGTATTTGTGTGAAAATGATTATATAAATTTCATTTGTGTACAGTGTTGCATGACCATGCAATTGCCAGTTAAAGTAGCACAGTGCTGAATAGCAAAAATGTAAAACCTTCTTGAAGTCAAGTGGTTAAAAAAGAAGATACAAGTCTGTTGAAAAAATAAACAGATGAATTGAGTCGGGGCTTGATCCAGTTTAACCACTTAAGGACGGGCCCATGTACATATACTGCGGAAGGGTCACCCTTAAGCGCAAAGTCACTTACCTGTACGTGATCCTCGTGAACAGGTCTGGGGCGTGCGCAGCCGGAGCCGGTCTCCCGCTGTAATTGGATACAGCATGATCCAATCACCGGGTCGGATGGCCGTTGGCCACCATGAGCGATCTGTGGAGAGAGAGGACGGTCTGCCTAAGTATGATTGTGGTAAGAGTGTTTTGTGCCGCGCTATCTATGTAGTACATTTGGTATTATTTGTGTTAGGTGCAATAGTGTCAGTGATGAATGAGTTTATGATCAAAGCATTTCTTGTTCGTGCATACTAGTGATTAAAATATAAAGTCATGATGGCTTACATACATATATATCAAACCAAAATTTTCAGGTAAGTATGTGACATATAAAAAACAGTGATTAGCATTTTTTAAGCACTGTATTGGTGTCGTTGGTTCCCAAAAAGTGTTAGATTTGTCTGCCGCAATGTCGCAGTCCCACTAAAAATCCCTGATCACCGCCATTGCTAGTAAAAACGTTTAAAAAATAAAGTCCCTAACTCTATCTCATAGTTTGTAGACTCTATAATTTTTGCGCAAACCAATCAATATACGCTTATTGTGTTTTTTTAATTTTTTTTACTAAAAATATGTAGCAGAAAACAAATTGGCTTAACTGGTTCCCGACCGGCTCGTGTACATTTACTGCTGCAGAGTTTCGCTGTTTCGCAAATTGCGATTTATTTATATTTATTTTTTTTTTTTTGCAAAATTGTCGCTTTTTTTTGTTTATAGCGGTGATCAGAAATGACGCAGAGGTGATCAAATAGAACCAAAAGAAAGCTCTATATGTGGGAAAAAAAGAATGCAGATTTTGTTTGGGTACAACGTGGCACGACCTCACAATTGTCAGTTAAAGTGACGCAGTGCAGAATCGCAAAAAGTGCTCTGGCCCTAACATGGGAAATCCTTCCGTGGCTGAAGTGGTTAAATTGATGAAGAAATTATATATATATATATATCTATATATATATATATATATATATATATATATATATATATATATATATATATATATATATATATATATATTTTTTTTTTTCATTGGGAACGTTTTATAGCAAAAAGCAAAAAATATTGTTTTTTATTCAAAATTGTCAGACTGTTTTTTGTTTATAGCGCAAAACATAAAAAGCACATAGGTGATCAAATACCACCAAAAGAAAGCGCTATTTGTGGGAGAAAAAGGACATCAATTTTATTTGGGTAGTGTCGCACGACCGCGCAATTGTTAGTTAAAGCAATGCAGTGCCGTATCGCAAAAAATGCCCTGGTCAGGAAGGGGGTGGGGCTGAAGTGGTTAATGAGCGTAAATGATGGTGTCCGTATAACTAGCAGTTAGTGTCGGTGTAAGTTTGTTTTGTTATGAAAAAATAAGGTGTTATATTTAGTATCCATTCGAGTGTCGTGTTTAGGTAAGACCAAAAAACCCAAAATGCATACTATTGTTTCTTGGCTCTACTAAAGATACCAAGAAGAAACAACACACGCGGTTTCACTGCAATCGCCGGTATGAGATTTTTTTTCCCCTCTTTTTTATGGTGAGGGGTTATGGTAATTGCATAAAAATATACAGCTAATGTTTTACCACTTGCCATCCAAGCCAATTTTGACATTTCTCACATACTTAATAAAATCTGCAATTTTTGTTTCTTTTTTTTTTTGCTACAAAATTACTTAGAAACCCCTAAACGTTTTATATTTTAACCCCCTTCCTGACCAGGCCAATTTTCAGCTTTCAGTGTCGCACTTTGAATGGCAATTGCGTGGTCATGCAACACTGTACATATGACATTTTTATCATTTTTTGAGACAGATAGTTTTCTTTTGGTGGTATTTAATCACCACTGGGTTTTTTAATTTTTGTTAAACAAATAAAAAAAGAGCAAACATTTTGAAAAAAAAAAAAGCCTTTTTCTTTGTTTCTGTTAAAATTTTGCAAATAAATAATTTTTCTTCTTCACTGATGTGCAATGATGAGGCTGAACTGATGGGCACTGATGAGACTTAACTGATGGGCACTGATGAAGTTGCACTAATGGACACTGATGAGGCTGCACTGATGGGCACTGCTATGCTACACTGATGGGGCTGCACTAATAATGTGGACACTTATGATCAATATCACAGGATAGCCGGTTATCGGCTTTCCTTTCCTCAGACGGTGCTGAGGAAAGGAAATGCCAATAACCGGCATTTGTTTACGTGTGAGCAGCTGTGATTGGACACAACTGATCACATGGTAAAGGATCTCTGTGATTGGCCCTTTACCTCGATCACAGAGCACGCTGGATGCACAATCCGGGGGGAACGCAGGGAGTCAGGGTTCTGGGAGTCGATAGACACCCTCCCAGAAATCTGTAGCTGTCATTCAGCTATAGCGTGGTCAGCAATAAGTTAAAAGCCTTTACTAGCCTGCAAGTTCAGTTGTAAATTACAAAGAGGTACAAAAAAAGTCCAAAACTCTACTCCCTCACTGCTTTCTTATTTCAAATCAGCCAAAATCTGCTTAAGCACAGTAAAATTTGCAGAATGCCCTGAATAATCTTTTTTTCCCCATTGGGTATGTTTGTTAGTACTCCCATCAAGACAGGTTCAAAGGATTCTCTTCAAACCTTATACGAAAAAATGAATAAAAATGAATAAAAAGGGTCCCCCGTAGAGGTGAAGTATATACTGGTAGATGTGCCTACAACTTTATATAGGACATATGACCCCTCATCTATGGTAAGATGCAGGCCCCAGAGTGACAAGCAATTGAAAAAAGGTAGGGGTATAGCCACCAAAAGAACTACTGTTGGGCCACACGGTCAATAATAAAGAAGAATTTTATTGGTAACAAATAACACCAGTCAAAAAATCAAAAATCAACATCAAAAAAGCACCACCACAAGATAGCATAGTGTAAAAAAAGACAACGTTGTCTATGTTAAAATCAACCCCCCATACACACTGGCCAGCCGTGGTCATGCACACCACATACACCTCAGCCTAATAATGACTCTGATCAGGATGGCTGTAAAGTGATAGGGTACAGCAAAATTAGCTGTTAATGGGTAAGTACAGCCCCGTCACTGAAGTCATTATGGGTTGACACAATGGGGCAAAGTCTCCTGGGTATCCACTGGGGACATGGAGAGATGATAAGATTACGTAGTGGCCGTCCTGAAATGATAGTGCAGTGTCCCCTTTAAAAAGCAGCTCGGAACAGAGTCATTCGTCAGAATGAATGTGGGATAGAGGAGCTGGTATAGGGGGAATCCACTGAAATTGATATTCTTTCAATGTGTCACTGTTCATATCATACAGTATGGAATAAACTGGGCTGATCTCACCATGTCGGTAGATTCAATGGATGAGGATTGATGGAACTGTCAGCATTGCGATGTCGTCTAGTATGATTCGCTCCCTGCAGGCTGTGTATGTACTCGTAGCCGCTGTGTGCGGAATGACGGTACCGGTAGCCGTGTAGATAGCTGCCTTGACCAGGACAGAGTAGTGCTGGCAGGTTCCCGGACTCCTCTCCGTATAAAAGGTTGCTGAGCCGGACCCTGAGTCCATACAATGGTGGACAGAATAGCTGTCAGGTCTGCGATGGTGTGCGGGGAAACATCCCTAGGTGAATGGCTGATCAGTCCGCCATCAGCGTGCCGCGTCCCGGAAGTGACTGTAGACGGATCGGCAAATTCAAGCTTCGCTCCAAAGATGAGGTGGGGGTGGCTGGATGGGTGTTGGGCGGGGCGTGATGACGCGTACGCTGACGCGTTTCGTCCGGGCCAATCCGGACTTTGTCAAAGCTATGGCTGATGATACACAGTGTCCTTATATAGTGGATAGCCGAATAGTTGTAGTGACCATAATAGGCCACTGAGTGTCACTGTGGTGAAAGGCCATTTACGCTGTCATCTAAACAGAAAAATAGTTACAAACTGTGCACGCAGAAGACTAAATGGGAACCAGTCATTAATTGAGACAAAGTTATTTAAAAATATATAGGGCAATTTAGATTAATTAAGTTAGATCGATTGAATTGTTCTTGTATCTCAGCTGAAGGAAAAAGGGGCGATACAGGAGTAAGGACAAACCGCAATCACCAGGAATATTCAAATAGTGAAAAGAGAGAAGGGAAATCACCTCTTGATGTCAAGGAGGGGCTATATTCAGTCAATGCAATTGTAACTATGGCTCCAAGAAAACCGACAGGTTGCATTCAGTATTCAGTCCTATAGGGACCATGGAGCCCAAGAGAAAAATATACATTTTTTCCTTTTGTAGGAGAACTCGATCAAAGTCGCCCCTACGTGCGGGGAGGTCTAGCGCAAAAATACCCTTTACTTTAAGCCCCTGAGTTCTACCGCCATGGACTTGTTTAAAGTGTAGAGCTAATGGTTTCTCTTCCTCCTTTTTCTTAGACCTGATACTGGTCAAGTGCTCATTGATCCTAATTTTTAAAGGACGTTTGGTCTTGCCAATATATATTTTATTGCAAGGGCAAATGATTTGATATATCACTCTGGTTGTGGAGCAATTACTAAATTTCTGTATTTTGTAGTGTCTGGAGCCGTCGGCACTGTGGAATGTGTCAGTCCGATCTACAAATCTGCACACCCCACAGTGACCACACGGGTACATACCGGGTTTTACACTAAGTTCAGTTAACCAGTTTGAGCTGGGGGTCCGTCGATATTCCGAATGAACTAATGAATCGGAGATATTAGGGGCCCTTTTTGCGACCAATGTTGGTCTGGGACCCACAATTTTTTTCAACGTCGGATTCTCCTGGTTAAAATGTGTTTATTCAGAATAGATTTGACTTCTCCCCACTGCGCCCCATATCTGGTGATCATACGTGTCAGGGGGGCATCATCGTCGCCCGGTTCCTCTAGGGAGGGCGAGGACGATGTCCCAGGTGTCCGGACCATGTTCGCGCGCTGTGACGCCCTAGATCGTGCTTTCCTCAGAGTCCGATGGGAATATCCGCGTTCACGGAATCTGTTGTAGACATCCCGTGACTCCGCTTGGTAATCTTCATCGGTGGAGCAGTTTCTCCGCGATCGCAGAAACTGGCCCACAGGGATCCCAGCTATGAGGGAGCGAGGATGGCAACTGTTTGCTTGAAGTAAAGTGTTGGCAGCCGTAGGCTTTCGAAAAGTTTTAGTATGGATGGCTCCATCTCTTAGTGTGATGGTCAGATCCAAAAATGGAATGGTGCTATGGTCTACTGTGTAAGTAAGCCGGATATTTCGATCATTATGGTTGAGAAAAGAGAGAAACTCCTGCACCTCATCGAGGGTCCCCCTCCAGAGAACCAACACGTCATCTATGTACCTGAGCCACAACAGGACATGGCTCAGGTACATAGGTGAAGCAAACACAATCTGTTCCTCCCAAAGACCCAGGTGGAGACACGCATAAGCCGGTGCCCATGGAGCTCCCATAGAGGTACCCCGTATCTGTTTGAATGAGGCACCTAGGAACTGAAAACAGTTGTTAAACAACAGAAATCCCAGTAATTCTATAATGAATTCATTATGGGCTCCCATTTGTGGGTGCTTGCTCTCCAGGAACCGGGAAACTGCCGTCAAACCCCACTCATGGGGGACAGACGTGTAGAGCGACTCCACGTCTATCCCCACCAATAGCGCCCCCTCTGGGACTGAAACATCCCTCAGTTTCTTCAGCACATGACCAGTATCTTGTACGTAAGAGGGTAGTTCAGGCACTAGGTCCTTGATCATGGCATCCACGTATTTGCCAACCCTTTCAAGCGGACCCTTTATGGCCGAGACGATCGGTCGTCCAGGTGGATTTTGGAGGCTCTTATGGAGCTTCGGGATGAGATAAAACGTTGGAACATTATATTCCCGAACTTTCAGGAAGCTCCATTCCCTTTTAAGAAGTAGGCCATCCTCAAAGGCCAGGTCCAGCATAGAATTTAGCTTCATAACTATATCGGGGAATGGAGTCTCCGATAGGCGGCAATACGTATGTGTCGTTCAACTGGCGGGCGACTTCTTGTTCATAAAGCGAAGCGGCCCACAATACAACATTTCCACCCTTGTCACTATTCCGTATGATGATATCTGGGGCCTGTTGGAGTTCCCTTAATGCATTTCTCTCCTCACAGGAAAGATTGTCTAGGCCCCGCCAATGCCAGTTGACTTTGTGTAAGTCATTTTGTACCAGTTCCAGGAAAGTGCTAATATTTTTATTCTGGGCAAGGGAGGGCATGTTGGTAGATCTAATTTGTAACCCAGAGGGTCGGCATCTAGCCTGGGGTTCCTCATCGATATCCGACTCACTGGAGGCATTCTCATCCATGAGGGAAATCAACGTCTCCACTGCCAGTTGGTCACTGGCATCGAGGGAGGCCCCACCTACATCCCTTTTCCCTCGGTGCCAGTAACTCAGCAAAACCCTTCTCAAGAACAGGTTCAGATCCTTAAATACCTCGAATTCCTCCATGCCAGTAGATGGGGAGAAGGACAACCCCCTCTGGAGGAGAGAAATGTGATGTTGGTTCAAAGAAAAATTGGACAGGTTTACTACTTTTAAGTCAGTAGATTGAGTCGTGTCTATGCCTGGACCAAGATCGTTGGTCATTTGCCGGTCCTCTTGGACCGTGTCTGTCTTGACTGTTTTTTTATGTCGGGTCTTAGTCCCTTGTCTTTTTCTTTTTGATTTTTCTTTTGGGAGTGAGTCGTTGGTGACTGTACTTGTTCCAGTGAGTTTGGGTCGTGCTGGGTTGTGTGGCCTTGAGTTAAAAAAGACACGGACCTATGTATTCTCTACAAACCTGTTGATTGTACCAAAGCCCATTGGGTGCATTTGCGTTATTCTGAAACTCAAATCCCCACAATTTTGCATGGAATTAGCAAAGCCTCTTTGAGACAAGGGGAATACATGGCATCTGCAGACAGGTAGATTGCGTCCCTTCCTTGTGGACCCCGACACTGCACCTCCCACATATGCAGAGTGTCACAGGAAAATCGGGGACTAAACAGCAGAAGGAAAGGAAACTTAGACAAGAGGGGCAGCGGGGAAGGCATTTACTAGAACCCACCTCTTGTATCCCCCCCCCCCCCCAGGAGCTGAAAGCCAACTTCAACTCTTCCTCCTGCTGGCTTTCAGCTTCTGTAGAGGAGAAGTACAGGGGATTGGTGCTAGTAAATTCTGCTCTTGCCGCCCCTCCTATCCAGGTTACCCTTCCTTCTGCTGCCCAGGCTCCCTGCGTGCTCTCCTGGTCCCCCTTCGCAGCTCTCTCTTCTGCTTTGTGCCGTGAGGTCTCGTGCACTACTATGCACCATATCCACGATGCAATGGCACACTTTACTCTAAACATGAGGACATTGCCAAACAATTTGAATCCCAATAGTCAACTATATAACTTGAGCCCCCTCAGATGGCTTCCGGTTCACAGATCCACAGGTGGAAGTATCTGATCCGGGAGTTTCTTGCCCAGTTTAGCCCGTCTCTCATCTCCTCTGACGGAAGCAAAAAAAAAAAAACGTATCTAATTAGAGGAATTCACAATCGCAGTGAAACCTGGAAAAGAGCCCTGTACTGGATGGTTCCCCAACGTAATACTATAAATGTATGACTGACATTTTTATCCTCTTGGTTTCTTAGGGCCTTGAACTCTCTATCGAAATCACACCATACCTCAGACCATCTCTTGGAGGCATGTGTGACTGTTATACCAAAGGAAGGCAAGGACCCTTCTCAAGTATCCAATTATCGACCCATTTCCCTTTTGTGTCAATATAAAATTTGTTTATAAATTCTAGCCAATATTTTCATCATGACTCACCATTGATCAGGTGGGCCTTATTCTTTGCCAGAAGGCCAGGGATAATACTGTTAAGGCCCTAAGACTGCTTAATTGGCTTACTTCCAACTGCCAGGAGAGATTCTTCCTGTCCATGGATGCCGAGAAGGCGTTCAATACGGTGCTCTTGGACTATACTATATGTGCGCGGTTTTGCAAGTTTTGGGACTCTGAAATAGCATGTGCAACAATATTATGTCCCTCTGCGCCAACCCCCAGGCAAGAGTAAGGGTATACATCCAAATGTCAAGCGCATGTGAATTGGAAACTGAGCTAGACGGGAATGTCCCCCTTTTCCTGCTTTGCAGTGAGGGAAAAAGTATTTGACCCCCTTCTGATTTTGTACGTTTGCCTACTGACAAAGAAATGATCAGTCTGTAGTTTTAATGGTAGGTTTATTTTAACAGAGACAGAATAACAACAAAAATTTCCAGAACAACGCATTTCAAAAAAGTTATCAATTGATTTACATTTTTATGACTGAAATAAGTATTTGATCCCCTATCAATCAGCAAGATTTCTGGCTCCCAGATGTCTTCTATACAGGTAACGAGCTGTGATTAGGAGCACTCTCTTAAAGTGAGTGCTCCTAATCTCAGCTTGTTACCTGTATAAAAAAACACCTGTCCACAGAAGCAATCAATAAGATTCCAATCTCTCCACCATGGCCTAGACAAACAGCTGTCCAAGGATATCAGGGACAAGATTGTACACCTACACAAGGCTGGAAGGTGCTACAAGACCATCGCCAAGCGGCTTGGTGAGAGGGTGACAACAGTTGGAGCGATTATTCACAAATGGAAGAAACACAAAATAACTCAACCTCCCTCGGTCTGGGGCTCCATGCAAGATCTTGCCTCGTGGAGTATCAATGATCACGAGAACGGTGAGCAATCAGCCCAGAACTACATGGGGGAATTTTGTCAATGAACTCAAGGCAGCTGGGACCATAGTCACCATGAAAACAATTGGAAACACACTACGCCGTGAAAGACTGAAATTCTGCATCACCTGCAAGGTCCCTCTGCTCAAGAAACGGGTCCGTCTGAAGTTTGCTGATGAACATCTGAATGATTCAGAGGAGAACTGGGTGAAAGTGTTGTTCATATGAAATCAAAATCTGTTCTATGCCTAAGCTGACAGTTGTTAAAGAAAAACTAAAAAAATCCAGACAGCCTGCCAAGATCTCACATCACGATAAGTATAAACATTGTAACATTTAGATCTTTTAGATCAAAGGAATGAACTCCGCTCTGTAATGAGGTCAGTTTAACCACGTAAAGACTAAACCAACTTCTGACATTTGTTGCTTACAAGTAAAAATACAGTATTTTCTGCTAGAAAATTACTTAGAACCCCAAACATTATATACTTTTTAGCAGAGACTCTAGATAATAAAATGGCGGTTGTTGCAATATGTTATGTCACACGGTATTTGTGCAGCGCTCTTTCAAACGCAATTTTTTTGCAGTTGGGTGGTAAAAATGTGCAGTAAAGACATGTTTTTGGGGGGGGGGGGGGGGGGGGGGGGGCCCCCCCCCCCCCCCCCCCCCCATCAACGGCCAACCTTAATCTGCATTAGGCAGCAAATGAGGACGTTTTACATGCCACAGTCACGATGCATTAGGCATAACAAGGAATTTCCCCCATAACAGGTTTTTAGTGTCACTCTTTCTGGCCAGCCTATAGCCCTGATGTAACGGTGTTGCGTTGGAGTTAAGTTAGGGTTAGGGGGAGCATATTACTTGCCTTAGCCTGGGCGCTGACAACCCACACTACGTTAAAAAAAAACCTGGCTCCTAGATTCAAAGCAAATTTGTCAAGCCCTGCTTTTTGGCAATAATTTAACTCGCTGTTTTTTGGAAGAGGAGGAATGCCGCCTTTGACCCCAAGAACACCATCCTCACTGTCAAATATGTAGGTGGAAACATGCTTTTGGGGTGTTTTTCTGCTAAGTGGACAGGACAACTTTACCGCATCAAAGGGATGATGGATGGGGCCATGTACCATCAAATCTTGGGTGAGAACCTCCTTCCCTCATCAGGACATTGACAATGGGTCAGGAATGGGTATTCCAGCATGACCTTGACCCAAAACACATGGCCAAGGCAACAAAGGAGTGGCTCAAGAAGAAGCACTTTAAGGTCCTGGAGTGGCCTAGCCAGTCTCCAGACCTTAATTCCATAGAATTCCATAGAAAATATTTCAGCCTCGAAACCTTAATGTCTTGAAGAGGATCTGCAAAGAGGAGTAGGACAAAATCCCTCCTGAGATGTGTGCAAACCTGGTGGCCAACTACAAGAAACGTCTGACCTCTGTGATTGCCAACAAGGGTTTTGCCACCAAGTACTAAGTCATGTTTTTCAAAGGGGTCAAATACTTATTTCACTCATTAAAATGCAAATCAATTTATAACTTTTTTTAAATTAGTTTTTCTGCATTTTTTGTTATTCTGTTAAAATAAACCCACCATTAAAATTATAGACTGATCATTTCATTGTCAGTGGGCAAACTTACAAAATCTGCAAGGGTCAAATACTTTTACCTCACTGTATGTGCCAACCTTAGAACCCTTCTTTTTTTTTTTTTTTTATTTTTTTTTTTTGTAAATCAAAACCAATTTTTATTGAGATGCCAACAGTACAAGCATAATAGCTTTACATAGATGTTGAACATAGGACAAGCACATACACGCCCATTGTGCACCAAACCTATTCCCCCGAAGTATTTTAAATCACCTCCTCCCACATCATACCTCCTATCTATTTCTTCTCCCTCAGTGGTCCTGTGCACACTCCCTCTCCGTAAGATAATGTCATCCACCATTTAAACAAGCAATCTTTCCATTACCATATCAGTGGGAGCCATACCTGGGGTTTGCAACCACTTATCCCCATATGCTTTCAAACTTCAAGGGACTTTCCCCTATGTTGGTAGATAAGTTTCTCATATCTGAGCATTGTGTCCACCTGATCCACCACCTGATATAGTGCCCGCACCGCCGCCTCCTTCACATATTTATCTGGGATAA
>BLSH010464798.1:1874323-1889822 GCA_018402905.1 Glandirana rugosa
CCCTATTTGTATTTAGATATCAGTCTGTTGTTCCAATTACATTTTTTTTAATTTTTTATTTTTTTTACATTTTTTAATTTTTATTTATTTTTCCCCGTCTGAGCTACCTGATGAGTCAGAAAAAGACGGCAGTGAAAAGATACAAAGATACAATATAAGACTAAGCGAAAATTCTCCACGTTCTTCCCAAGATTGTGGTCGACTATTGCGTCCCTTATCCCGGAACAATAGTGAACTACGGTTGTTCCGAAAGTTATCGCACCTTACCCCCATGAACACCCGTTAGGATCTCTTCAAACACATTAACCTTGTTGTCTGACTATAGATTTATGTTTATCCCAAGCATGTTTGAAGCCATTTACTGTTGACTGTCTCACAACCTCTGTTGGTAGTTTATTCCAATCAACCACCCGTTCAGTAAAATAATACGTTCTAAGATTAGTTTTGAACTTCCCCCCAGTTAGTTTGAGGTCATGTCCCTGTGTTCTTGATTTTGCTTTCATATTGAAAAGACTGCCCTCCTGAACCTTATTCACCCCCTTGATGTATTTAAAGGTTTCAATCATGTCTCCCCTCTCCCTTCTTTCCTCCAGACTGTACATATTAAGTTCCTGAAGTCGCTCTTGATATGTTTTATCCCCCAGACCTTTCACCATTTTTGTTACCCGTCTCTGAACTCGTTCTATCTTATCAATATCTTTTTGTAAGTGTGGTCTCCAGAACTGGACACAGTATTCTAAGTGAGGTCTCACTAAAGATCTATATAGAGGAATCAGAACCACCTTCCTCCTGCTGGTGATCCCTCCACTGATACATCCCAGAATTATATTTGCTTTTCCCACTGCCTGGTCACACTGTTTGCTCATTTTGCAATCATCTGAAATAAGCACCCCCAAATCTTTTTCTTCTGTAGTGCTGGCTAACACTGTACCCCCAATGCTGTAATCTCTAAGCAGATTCTTTTTCCCTAGATGCATTATTTTACATTTAGAAATATTGAACTGCAGTCTCCACTGCTTTGACAATTCTTCCAGCAATGCCAAATCACGTTCCATGTTAGACACCTCGAGGGATATTAACCCTATTGCACACCTTTGTATCATCAGCAAAGAGACATACATTGCCCAACAAACCTTTAGTTATATCACTTACATATAAGTCAACCACTTGCCGACCGTCAACCGCAGGTTGACGGCGACAAAGTGGCTCGATATCGCAAACCGCCGTTATACGACGGCGGCTGCGAGATCATGCACTGTGAGCGCGCCCACGCGCTCACTGTGTTTGGGGGGGGCCAGGGAGCGGGTGCGGCGGACTCGATCGCCGCCGGCTACCCGCGATGCCCCCCCCCGCACTGAAAGAACGGAGGTCCGTGTAAATAAACACGGACCTCCGTTCTGTGAGAGGAGAAAGGGCTGTGATCACAGCCTTCCTCTACATGGAAGCTGTGATCACTTCCCTTCCCCTGCTAGGGCAGCCCACACACAGTTAGAACACGCCCAGGGAACACAGTTAACCCTTAGAGCGCCCCCTGCAGGTTAACCCCTTCACTGCCAATGGCATTTACACAGTAATCAGTGCATTTTTATAGCACTGATCACTGTATAAATACCAATGGTCCCACAAAAGTGTCAAAATGGTCCGACATGTCCGCCCCATTATCGCAGTACCGCTAAAAATCGCAGATCGCCGCCATTACTAGTAAAAAAAAATAAATAAAAACCCCAGAAATGAATTCTCATCATCCGTAAACGCGGCCACTTTTGCGCAAACCAATTAATAAACGCTGATTGATTTTTTTTTTTATCACAAATATGAGGAAGAATATAAATTGGCGAAAATGAAAAAAGTTTTTGAGGGGTGGTATGGCGCTGCTATGTATTTCACAGAATCATGAAAGTGAGAATTTTTCAACAAAGAAATGTGCTAGTATGAACAATAATGTGCTAGTACTACTGTAATTTTAGTGAAAATAAAAGATAAAGTAAAGTGATAAAATAAGAAGTGTATGGACCTGCAAAATGGTAAATATCTGAATCAGGCTGCTGCCCCCACTCAAGCAGCCAAAGGCTGTTCAAGAATACAAAAGTGAGAGGGGGTGTGTAAGTGGGTATGGCGCTGCCTGTAGTGACCTGTCACAAAGTCATCAAAAGATCAATGTTATAAGTCCTCAAAAAAAGTACATCAACTGAGTGTGCAGGGTATATGAACCCATGTGTAATGGTTGCTGCACTTATCCTATGTGAGAGGGGATTATCCGTGATAGTGAGGGGGTTGGTCATTGAGGTGCTCCCCTCCCTAGCACCTACATCCCACTCACCGGCTGCAAAGTAGAAAGCTCTCGGTTTGCCTAGGTATCCTGGTTCCTACATCCACGGCCGGCGACCCCGGCGTTTCAGTATGCCAGATGTCCACATGTAATCACAGGTAATCCGTAATGTAAATACAGGCCGCCTCTGGTGACGTCAGTTTGACGAAACGCGTTAGACGGGGCTACAGAGCGTCACACGCCAGTCCGGCAGAGCAACCTTTTGATGTGAACACGCTTAAGTCTGACTTTCTCAAGAGTGAGTACGCACTATATACCGCTGTTAAACCTTTCGTTTTTACATTACGGATTACCTGTGATTACATGTGGACATCTGGCATACTTTAATATCAAACCAAAGACATTGGTGATCACTAGAACCCAAATTCTCCCCCACCTCATAAAAAAGGGATCTCTGTTAGGGACAGGGAGCATAAAGTGGCAGCTTTGGTGGATGATGTCCTCCTTTTCCTATCAGACCCTCAAATGACCCTCCCTAATCTCATAAGAGACCTTGAACATTTTGACACCATCTTTAATCTTAAAATAAACTACGCAAAATCATTTGCATTGAACGTTTCACTTCCTTTGCTCAATGCCAAGCTAAATTTCCATTTTGTTTTAGGTTGGACGCTATAATGTATGTTGTGATCCAACTCTGAGCTGAACAATGTACAATGTGATCTCCATCATTGGAGTACACCAACCGTTTACTACTTTGGGAGGGTACATTTTGAGTTACTGTTCTTCCACGGTTGCTTTACAAGCTACCGACTATCCCAATCCACTTGCCTCCTGCTTTTTTCTCGACATATAAGGCGATGTGTAGGAATTTCCTCTGACAAGGTGTGCCCTCCTGAGCCAGCTAGACTCAGCTTGTTCCTCCCAAATCAAAGGGCGGTATTGGCCTTCCAGATGTGTAGAGGTACTACTGGACGGCCCAACTGACTAGGGTGGTGGATTGGAGGATCCATGGTACCTTTAAGGACTAGTTGGGCCCAGAGAATTCCTTTTGTTGGCTGGCCTTTGGCTCTCTTCTTTGGATTTAGAGATTGCATGTTAACTGGCGCTTGATGAATCACCTGACGACCGTCTGTACTTTACCCAGCTTTGACAGGGCCTGTAAAGTTTTTACTCTATTGTGATCAGCCCTTTTACCCCGTTTAAATTTGATCCGTCCTTCCCCCTGGGAAAGTCAAGTTTATTTCTTGCTGTGGAGTGTCCACACACTATGACTGCGACACGGTTCTTTTACCATGGGTACTTTTTGCGCTTGGAGGAATTTTCTTCCGTCTCTAACACTGCTTCATTTCCCTTTTTCCCATATGTTCCAACTCAACATTTCCTTGACAGCTCCAGTAACTGGTCGTCATTTGCTCGTTCGTTTACCTTCTTTGATAATGCACAAAGACATCATCTCAAAGGCACCTGATCTATTCAATCTACCTCAGTCAGTTTTAGTAAGCACTTGGCGATGTTGGGAACGACTTGCACGGCTTGGGAGAGGGACCTGAGTTTGAATCTGACTGAGGATCATTGGAGTCTTTAATCTTAAAGATAGGACTCTATCGACCATAGGCTTCCGTGCATCAGCCGGACCCCCATCCTATATAGGAATAAGGAATCAACAAGAATATCGTACTTGACATAGATAAACATGCAGAATTATAAATCCTGGGTGGACAAGTTTGTGCAGCAAAATGATAAGCATGTTTGTGAGACAAAGAACAATCCCTCCCAATAACCCCAAAAACCTCCCCAACCCTCCCGGCCCCCAAACCCCAACTCTTGGGAGCTTTGCCCCTGGAACACAAACAACAAACCGGCAGGGAGGACAAGTTCAGTCCCCCAACTACTACCTATGGCTGGTCGCAACGTTAGAACAAGGAACAAAAATATATATGGGGGGGGGGGGGGAGATGAACTTGGCATAGTTCCGAATATGCCCATGTGAATACGATCATGTCCAGTCATTAGGCCCCATGTGACCATCACAGCAAACATCTGCAAACCTGGCAGCCTTCATAATGTGCAGTAGTAAGACCCGGTGAGGCCGATTAAAGTAGGATCAGGTGAGCCCGGTAAGGAGAACAAACAATGCATTACGTTTTGGTATACTGGTCGTACCTGAGCCCAAGATATATTTACCCCTGTATTCGCAGTCAGGATAAATTTGCCCTTCAGTGGATGTCACAAGTGTATAGTGGTGCTTCAGGGATTTGTAGCGCATCAGAGCTGATTAACGTGGAGGTGAACTGCGATTAGGGCGAGGTGGGTCCGGAGGTCCCAGGGAATCCACCCAGTGTGTCGCCTCCTTCGGATCCGTGAAGAAGTGGGCCTTTCCTTGATAGATGATGCGCAGCCGCGCTGGGTAAAGCATGATATATGGCAGTTGGAGATCTCTCAGCCTCCGCTTGATAGACAAGAAAGTTGCTCTTTGTCGTTGCGTTGCTGCCAAAAAGTCCAGATAGATAGTAATCACATTGCTATTAAAGGAAACTCTCCCTTTTTCGCTAGCGGCTCTTAAGATGGCCTCACGGTTACGAAAATGCAGTCATTTAATTAGGATGGCACGGGGAGGTGCCCCAGATGGCAAGGGGCGCAAAGGTACCCTGTGGGCACGCTCAATGGCAAAAAGTGAAGAGAATGTTTTGGCGCCAAACGTGGACAGCAGCCATTGTTCCATGAAGGCCTCGGGGGTCCCTCCCTCAGACCCCTCAGGGAACCTCAAGAAATGCAGATTGTTCCGTCTCAGGCGGTCTTCCAAATCCATTAATTTGTCAGTAGCAGCATCCTGGGATTTCTGCAGGTCAGCAACATCCCTTTGCATAGGACGAGTTTCATCCCCCAGGTCACTGATACACCGTTCAGCGTTTGTCACCCTATGGCGGAGGTTATGTACATCTTGCTTTAAGAAAGATAAGTCTGTTCAGACAGAGTCTATCTGTGAGGTTAGGGAGGTATGGGAGTGCTATATAGCCTCTAGGATCTGTGACAGTGTGGGTTCTGCGGTACATGCTCCGCGGTCTGAGGCGGTGGGTGAAGCAGGGGATGAGCCTTTGGAGGAGGACTGTGGAGACAGCACATTTAGCTCCAGGGAGAGGTGTCCTGGCGGGTCACTCACCACTTCCATGCCCTGTGAGGCTGCAGGGGCCTGGAGCTGTGGAGGGTCCTTACCCTGAGGCGGGCCGGCGCCATCTTGGATCGCCACCGCGGCCTGTAAGGAAGTGGGAGGCTGGAATCCGGGCGCAGCAGGGCCCGCATTACCGATTTTTACCATCTCGCTGGAAGCCTGCGTGCTCAGGGAGGCAGCGGGTGATATGACACTGGGTTAGGAGGCGTTGGGGCGGCAGGCTCACAGCAGGATCAGGGTATGCGGGTCGGAGCTCCGACGATGTGTGTCCTCACATCTCGGCAGTTGGCCACGCCCCCTCCCTGGCTATTTAGGGCCTTTTAGAATTTTCAGTCTTTTTTTGTTCGTATAGCAAAAAATTACCTAGTGATGGGTAAATGCCACCCAACGGAAGCTCTATCTGTCTCAAGAAAATGATCACAATAACCGCTCTGAAATCTGAAAATTGGCCTGGGTATGAAGGGTTAATTTGCCTTTTTTTCTGTTACAGGTAAAAACTTTCAAAACCCAACCACTAATTTATGGAAGGATTTTAAAGTTTCTCCTTTATGGAAATCATGAAGGCCCTGTTTATGCTACAGGAGGGGAAGTTCTTATTGCCTTGGTAAGTGTTTTCTAGACTTTTTACCAGGAGTACTGAATTAAATGAATCATCTGTGTCTTGTAATTACTAACATTTGTGACCCATCTCAGTTCTTTATTTGTGCAGTGCTAAGTATAAGGAGGAAATGGCATGGATAAAAATTGCATTATTATTGAAATTTATTGAGCTCCTGCAGCTAGAAAGAAGTATCTGGTGACTACATCTGGGTTTACCATTTTTGGGCTTTGAAAGCACTGAGAATTACCTGTTTTTCAAATGTTTAAAATAATAATTAGTGTATTTATTTTAAGCTGTGGAAAATTTGAAGACGCATTTCTTACTAAAAGTGCAAAAGTCATGATATATTGTGACCAGCAAAGTCTGGTTGAGAAGCACTCATGTAGGTGGAACATAGCATTTGACTAGAAGACCATATGTCATTTTATAGCAACTCGTTTTCAATTTTTGGAATATGTGCTTCCCTGATGGCTCTTCCAGAAGATGTAGGGTGGCAGAGAATAGGTGAGCTTTTCCACTCATCTCTGATTTTTTTTTAATTGCATTCTTGTTTCAAAATAAATATTTAATTGATAATACGAGCTCTCCTAAAGTGCTATGAGAAACAATTAATACTAATATATATTAATTCATCAGTTTAAAAAAAAAGTTCCACAGTGCAACCTTTATATGGAAATAAAAAATATATTTTAAAAAATTCAACAATGTGTCAATATCCCATTTATGTACAAAACGATATAGCTGTGGAAATAAAGTATTATTATTATTATTTGTTTTTAAAGTTTTTCACTTTTGCACATATCTATTTGCACAGCCATATAGTTGAATGTTTCTGTATATTATTTATTTTTCATATAAGGATTGCATTTTTTAAGTGGATTGATGAATTGGTGTACATTAGTATGAGCAGTTTCACTTTGTGCGCTGGTATTATTAATAAACTATTTCAGAAAGTGCCACTAAGGGCACTAGTATAATTGAAGTTCCCTAAGAAATGTGTACAGCGTTTATTTCTCACATAGCACAGGTAATATTTATCCTATCGTTCACTGACAGACGCAGCTCATCATGATGTGTGGGTTTATGCTTGTCCCACTAGGAGTTAACTAGGCAGGGAAAAGAAACAGCTGGCCCCTCCCGTGGGGGCCGTCCTCTCTTCCTACATAAACCCCCTCATAGCCTAGCTCTTCAGTTTTTATGCCTAGTTTGCAAGGAGTTGACCTGGCTTCCCTTTAGGGGAATTTGTGGTCCTGTTTGTGACCTTATTTTATTTTAATTTTCCTTTCTTTTTATTTGACTTCTATCCCCGCCCCGGTAAGGTCGCTGCAGGGATCGGAAGACGGCAGTGGCAGCGCAAATCCGAAAAGGCGGAGGACAAGTCCTCCTCAGCCTGATGGGTTGCCCCCACCCGGGTTTCGGGTGGGGGGACGTCTTCTGGGGTTCGCAGGCCGGTGGCTGGCTCACATTTCCGACCGCTGGGTCCGGGAAGTGGTGTCCACTGGGTACAGGATAGAGTTCAGCTCTTTACCCCCAGACAGGTTCTTCCCATCGAATTTAGGGCTCCCGCAGGAAAGCCGAGAGGCTCTTTTTGGGGCTGTACAAGCACTCTCAGACCAGGGGGTGATCGTGCCAGTGCCCCCAGAAGAGAAGTTTCGAGGGTTCTACTCGAATCTATTCGTGGTTCCCAAAAAAGGGGGGATCTTGAACCGGTATGTCAGGGCGCGGAAATTCCGGATGGAATCTATCCGCTTGGTCAGGGGGATTTTCTGGCGTCTTTGGACATCAGGGGTGCGCACCTCCATGTACCCATTCATCCATGACATCAGCGCTTCCTGTGCTTTGCGGTGGGAGACCTCCATTTTCAATTTGTGGCACTCCCCTTCGGCCTGGCCTCAGCACCTCGAGTTTTCACAAAACTGTTAGCCCCGGTGTTGGCATTGCTACGACAGAGAGGCATTGCGGTAGTAGCCTACCTAGACGACCTGCTCTTGCGAGCGGAGTCCGCCTTGGCTCTGGAGGAGAATGTGGGAATCACAGTGACCTCACTGCAGGACTTTGGCTGGTTGATCAACCTGCAGAAGTCGTCGGTCTCTCCATCCCGTCGCCTGGAGTATCTGGGTTTAATTCTGGACACAGGGCAGGCAAAGGTGTTCCTCCCTCCGGCCAAGTGGCTGTCTCTGCAGTCGGCAGTGCGCACCCTCTTGTCGCACCGTCGGTCCTCATTACGGTTCTGTATGCGGGTGCTGGGGCTCATGGTCTCGTCGTTCGGGGTGATACCATTCGCCCAGAGTCACACTCGTCTCCTTCAGCGAGCAATTCTGGCCCGGTGGGACAGGTCCCCTCGGTCATTAGACCTTCTGATCCGTCTGAGCTCTCAGACCAGGGCATCTCTGACCTGGTGGCTTTTGGATTGGATTCTGCCCTGATTCAGGGGAAGTCGTTCCTGCCCCTTCAGTGGGTGATCATGACCACAGATGCCAGTCTTTCAGGCTGGGGAGGGATCCTGGGGCAGCTGTCTGCCCAGGGCCGTTGGTCGGCACAGGAAGCTCGTCTCCCCATCAACGTTCTGGAGCTGAGAGCAATCAGATTGTGCCTTTTTCACTGGACAGTGAGATTGCAGGGTTGTCCGATTCAAATTCAATCGGACAATGCCACAGCAGTGGCGTATGTGAACCATCAGGGCGGCACAAAGAGTCCAGCAGCTGCGGCGGAGGCAGCTCTGATACTACGGTGGGCGGAATGTCACGTTCCGGCGATCTTAGCCATTTACATTCCAGGTGTGGAAAACTGGCAGGCGGACTTTCTCAGTCGCCAGACGTTGGACCAGGGAGAGTGGTCTCTCCACCCGGAGGTGTTCAACCAAATTTGCCGCAGATGGGGGACGCTGGACGTGGATATCATGGCGTCCCGGTTCAATCACAAGGTGGAAACCTTTGTGTCCAGGACGAAGGATCCGTTGGCAGTGGCCACGGACGCTCTGGTGGCCCCCTGGGGCCGTTATAGTCTTCTGTACGCCTTCCCTCCGATAAAACTGCTTCCGCGATTGATACGCAGGATAATGGCGGAGGGGATACCAATAATCCTGGTGGCTCCAGATTGGCCTCGGCGCACTTGGTACGCCGACGTGGTGCAAATGGTGGCCGACGCCCCTTGGCGGCTCCCGCTGCGAGACGATCTTCTGTCTCAGGGACCCATCTTGCACCCTGCTTTACCCTCGCTGGCTTTGACGGCTTGGCTATTGAGTCCCAGGTGCTAAGAGACAGGGGAGTCGCCGACTCCGTGATTCCTACTTTGTTAAAAGCTTGCATGTGTACTTCTCGTAAGATTTATCACCGCACCTGGAAGGCTTATATAGCTTGGTGCAAGGCGGAGGGCCATAACCCTCGCTCTTATGTTGTGTCCAGGTTCCTGACTTTTCTACAACAGGGCTTGAACAAAAAACTGGCTTTGAGTACTCTCAAGGGCCAGATATCGGCTTTGGCGATTCTCTTTCAGAGACCTTTGGCTTCACACTCGTTGATTCGTACCTTTGTACAAGGTGTGCGACACGTGGCGCCTCGGGTGAGGGCTCCGATGGCTCCGTGGGATGCTGCTTTTGGCCGCAAAGTTTTGCAGGCGGCAGTATAGGCGCGTCTGGCGCCTCCTTAGAGGTTCAGTTGGGTACTGTTGTTAGCGTTTACCCACCCCTCTTTTTGACACGGCTTGGGGACGTCCCCACACGTCATGGTGAGCTGCACCTGTCAGTGAACTATAGGAGAAAAAGGGATTTTATTAAAACTTACCGTAAAATCCTTTTCTCCGAGTTCACTGACAGATGCCGCACCCACCCCTCTGTGCTCTGTTCTTGTACGGCTTGTGTACGAACTGAAGAGCTAGTCTATGAGGTAGTTTATGTAGGAAGAGAGGACGGCCCCCATGGGAGGGGCCAGCTGTTTCTTTTCCCTGCCTAGTTAACTCCTAGTGGGACAAGCATAAACCCACGCGTCATGATGAGCTGCGTCTGTCAGTGAACTCGGAGAAAAGGATTTTACGGTAAGTTTTAATAAAATCCCTTTTTTCCATTTGTGATCAATAAAAATGTTGTATGCCTGTTTTTTTTTTATTCTGCTGTACACACACACACACACACACACAAACAATTCAGATTATTCTACCTGTGGTGTATGTCTGCTCATTAATATAAAAAAATACTCCTTATACTATCATTATTAATTTGAACGTTATCTTTGTTACTTCGGACAATTAGAGCAAGGCAGTTTATAGATAAATAATATGTTTCCATTTTGCATCTTTTTATGATGGCCCTCTTACTCTTAGGAACCAAAAGAGGTGCACGATGAAACAAAAAGTGTTCCCATTTCTAAACTCGATCGCAGTGCAAATGTGGCTGTTATCAAGAAGTATATGGACGATGAAATGGCACGGTATGAGTACAGTTTTTATTATTTCTTATGGATGATGATGTAGACTGTGGATTTTTTTTCATGGACTTCCTTTTTAACAGATTTCCTGACACTCTGGTAGTGACATGGCCTGAAGGAGATGCATTGGAGGAGAACCAGGAGAGGTTTGCTGGAGCACCTATAGGTAAAGAAGATTAAAAATAGTTTAATATTGAAAGTTCTTTCAGATCCTTTTTTTTTTTTTTTTAATTGTTTATTTAAATAATTTTCTAGGTTTTACAAAACAAGGAATAGTACATATTTTCCATACAGCAATAAAAGTACAACATTCTTCTTCCTTTTCTCTTTCCAAAAGAAATAACATGGAAATAGAGACTAACATGAAAGACTGGTACATTAAAATATCTGAGTTAGAGTCCGATTCCGTTTCTGTAAATTCAATGTACCCAAAAAGTGAACAAGAAACAAGTCTGACTATATGTGAGAAATTTGTGAAAAATAATGACATTAGAGACATCAAGACCAGCACAATTGGAGGGTAAAGAACAAGGTTCTGCACCAGGCATCATATAAAACTTAGACAAGGTCAGTAAATAACGTTTCCCCTAGTTGCTATGTTCCTAAAGTAGAGTGTGGGGTTGCTTCAAGGAGTATTGAGAGGCGTCCCAGACCTTGGAGAAACATGGCATAGAGTCATCCACTACTGCAGTCATATATATGCTCCATCTTTCTTATGTCTGTCATAGTGGAGAGGACATGTGCAAAAGTCGGGGGTGGGGGGGGGGGGGCGGTCGAGAACCAGCATCTAGGGATAACCCGTTTCACTGCCAACAGAACATAGGATGCTAGCCTTTTCCGGGTTTTCGAAATACCTGGGATTGGAAGTCCTAGTAGGTAGTATAGGGGGTCTAGTGGAATAGGGATGTCAAAGAGTGTAACATCCTGTATCTGCGTCCAGAATAGCTGTATACATGGGCAGTCCCAGAAAATGTGCAGGTGAGTGCCTACGCCCTTGTTACATCTCCAGCATAGACTGTGAGTGGCGTGCGTGAAGGATGTCTGGGGTTCTATACCAGAAAAAAATAATTTTGACTGCTGTTTCCTTTTGTATTACACATCTGGAAACTTTTGATGTTGATTCCCATATTTTCCCCAGTCCACCAAGGAGATAGGTTGGTTCAGAATTGTTGCCTATTTCTTCAAGTACTTGTGGCTTGTATCAGTTAGTGGGATAGCTTCATGAAGAATTTTATAGATAGTAGAGATCTGCCGGGGCTCATGGTGGCCTCTAGCACAGAGTAATTCAAAATCAGTGGGTCTTTCCAATGCAAGAGCACTGGATATGTTGGAGAAAAAATGTCTAAATTGTAAGTAGGAGTAGCCGAGTCTGTCGGGAAACCTGTGCTTAGATTGTAGGTCTGAGAAAGATATGATTTGATATGTCGCCGGGTTTACTAAATGGCGTAATTGGAATATCCCTGCTTTAGTCCATGGTAACATACAGTCATAGGAGAGGCTGTCTGGGATATCTGGGTTTAAGAGTATGTTGTGGGGGGGCGTGGGGATGAGAGAATTTCCCGTAACATTTCCTCCAGATAGCTAAGGTAAAATGCATAGGGCCCAGGCAGAGTTATTTCAGTTGGGGGATATGTTTACTTGAAGAAGGCCAAAGCATATAGCTGAATGGGCCTAGTGATGCTCATTTCTATCTCGGCCCACCTATTTGGGGCCATTCTGTATGTCCAGGAAGTTATAGCGCGTAAGTGTGAGGCGTAATAATATTTGATGAAATCAGGGGATCCCAAACCCCCTCTATATTTAAGGGCCATAACTACTGAGCCTGCAATACGATGGGAAGCATTATTCCATATGCAACGTAGACATTTCCTTTGAAGTAATTTCAGACTTGTCAGTGGGATAGAGACAGGGATGGTTTCAAATAGGTACAGCAATTTGGAAAGGACTGACATTTTAAGGACATTAACTCTTCCAAGGAGGTAGAGCGGAAGGGAGGACCATTGTTTCAGTAAACGGTCAATCTCAGAAAACAAGGGTGGGAAATTTGCTTGATATAACGCAGAGTATGAAGGGGTGAGACGAATACCTAAGTATTTAAGTGAGTGCATGCTCCAGTGGTAGTTAAATGTTGTTTGTTGGGAGACCAATTGGGTCGGTGGTATATTAATGGGTAAGGCTTCAGTTTTAGAAGAGTTAATCTTAAATCCAGAAATTGAGCTGAAGGATGCCAAAAGTCTATGTAAATAGGGAAGGAATGTGTGGGGATGAGTAAGGGTTAGTAAAATATCCTCTGCGAATAGGGATCATTTACACAAACATAAAGGCCCAACTCAGGCGGTCAAAGGCCTTTTGGGCGTCTAGACTCAGGACAATGGCAGGGTGTTTTGTCTTGGTCAAGAGGTCAATAAGGTCAATAGTACTTCTTGTATTGTCACCTGCGTGCCTAGCCGGAACAAATCCCACTTGATCCTTATGTATAAGAGTAGGCAATATTAATGACAATCTGTTGGCCAAAATTTTTGTGAATATTTTGTAGTCCGCATTTAAAAGGGCAATCGGTCGATAATTAATAGGGGAAGTGGGGTCTTTACCAGGCTTTGGTATTACCGTTATAAATGCGGTAAGGAATTGGTTATGTGGAAGGGTGCCTGTTTGCAACGAAGCAAACAATTGTAACATGCGAGGGGCTAAAGTTGGGAAGAATGTTTTGTAATAGGAATACGGGAGGCCATCTGGACTTGGGGCTTTATGTGAATGTAGATGATTTATAACCTCCCGTAATTCTTCAAACGTAATGGGGCACTGATTTGCGCACTTTTGTTCAGGAGTAATTCTGGGCAACTGTAAAGTGTTTATAAAGGATTCAAACTTTTCTTATGTAAACTTAGAATTCGGGTCAGACCTGAGGCAGTTATATAGATCTTTATAATAATTGCCGAAAACCTGAGACCGTGCGAGGGCAGTGAGTCGGGGTACCATCTGACTGTATGAGGTGGTCGGGTATTGACATGGCCGACCTTTGTTTAAACCTATTAACCAACATCCTGTGCTGTTTGTTAGCATACTCATAAAACCTTTGCCTGGACCATAACAGCGATTTGTACATGTTACTCATGGTCAGGGATTTGATACGATTACGCACCGCCACCACGTTTCTCAGGGGCTCTATAGTGGGGGCTTGCAGTAGTTTCTTTTCAGCGGTGCACAAACGAACCAAAATCGCTTCTTTTCGTTTGTTGGAGTACCGTTTCAGATGGGAGCCCGTAGAGATACATTCCACTCTGAAGAATGCTTTGAGCCTCCGCAACTGAGCCCTCGTTTGTTTGGAAAATCTCTAAAAGTTTTTCTTGCAAACTGTGTTATCCGGACTGGGCGTCATATGTCACAGCCCGTCAGGAACTGTCACAGCCCGTCAGGAACTGTCACAGCCCGTCAGGAACTGTCACAGCCCGTCAGGAACTGTCACAGCCCGTCAGGAACTGTCACAGTTCGTCAGGATCTGTCACAGCCCGTCAGGATCTGTCACAGCCCCTCTGTCACAGCCCGTTAGCCGTTAGCATCCGTCTCAGCCTGTCAGCATCCGTCCCAGCCCTTCAGCATCCGTCCCAGCCCGTCAGCATCCGTCCCAGCCCGTCAGCATCCGTCTCAGCCCGTCAGCATCCGTCTCAGCCCGTCAGCATCCATCTCAGCCTGTCAGAATCTGTCACAGCCCATCAGTAACAGCCCGTCAGCATCTGTCACAGGCCCTATAACAGTACTCTCATAAATAACATCGCACAGGCCCGCCCTCATGTCTGAGAGAGTGTACACACCTGAGGAGGCATATGAGATCCTCGCTATGTCGGATGATGAGAGCAGCGGGGAGCTTCCATCATTCGATTCTGGTTCGGAATACGATCCAGTGGAGTATAGTGGATCGGAGACAGAGTCAGAGGAGGAAACTGCCCCCCCCCCCCCTCCAAAAAGAATTAGAAGATCAGGCCCAATATCTGAAGACCTGCCTTCCACCAGCAGTGCCAGACCCCAGGAATTGGAGCCTGGAACTAGCAATGGAACTGGACGCCCTGCCCAAAGAATCCTGTCCTACCTTCCCGAAGCCCTGGCAAAACCCTTATGGTTGCCTGCCAACTCGGGGTCCACTAGAATCCCCCTCTTCACAGCGCAGCCAGGTGTGCAACCCGACACCACAAATTTTACCCAATATGAATATTTTTCTTTATTTTTCCCTGAGGATTTGCTGCAGAACAACGGTTCATTGCAGCCAACTCCAATTCCTCCTATGCCCATTGATTTCATTGGTGTCGTCTCACGCTAGACGAATTCAAAATTTTTTTGGGCCTTGCTATTAATACGGGGCTTACAAAGAAAAATGAACATCATTCCTATTGGTCCACCAATCCCATCCACCATATGCCAATATTCTCAGCAGTTATGTCCAGGACATGTTATGATACAATAATGCGTTTCCTGCATTTCAATGACAATGCGCAGTGCCCTCCCCGAAGTCACCCCAACCACGACAAACTCTACAAAATACGGTCCCTAATCAATTCATTTTCACAGAAATTTGCATAAGTCTTAATCCCCAATAAAAATATATGTATGGACGAGTCCCTCGTATATTTTACTGGCCGGCTGCAGTTCGAGTTATATTGGAACCAGTGGGAAGATTGTCTGGGAGCTGGCATACCCCCTGTTTGGAAAAGGCTACCATTTATACATCGATAATTATTATAGCAGACTGCCCCTATTTCGCCACCTTTACAGCAAAGACACCCTGGCCTGTGGCACCTTCAAAAAAAAAAACGGAAGGGATTCCCACACAATTTATTGACGCAACAGCTAAACAAAGGAGAGTATGCCTTTATGAGAAATGAAGTGTTGGCAATGAGGTGGAGGGACAAGAAAGAGGTTCACATCCTCTCTACCATCCACAATGACACCGTGGTGGAGGTTCAGAGACGACGCGGCACAGTTTTAAAGCCTCAAAGTTTCCAGGACTATAACATGTTCACGGGGGGGGGGGGGGGGGGGGT
>BLSH010464798.1:1889832-1908654 GCA_018402905.1 Glandirana rugosa
GATTTAAATGACCAGATGATGCAGCCCAATATGTCAAACAGACCCGTTTTTAGTACAAGATGGCGTTTCAACTTTTTCATATGGCCCTGTACAATTCCTTTGTCTGCTTCCAAAAAGCATCCCAAGACCCATCCAACACCTACCTCAAATATATTGAAGATCCTCTCATTGCCCTCATTTACAAACAAGGACCCGTACCAGAAATCATTCACTCTGATAGTGTGAGCTGGCTTCATGAGCAACATTTTCCCTACAACATCCCCCCCCACAGAATCCGGAAGAAGACGCCAGAGGAAATGTCGTATTTGCAGCAAATGAGGAATTAGAAGAGATACGAATTTTCTTGCCCCGATTGTCCCTCCCAACCTGGCCTGTGCATTGGAGATTGTTTCAAAATTTATCACACATCTGTTAGATATTAGTTACCCTTATTTTTAAGATTGTAATTTCCCTGTTTCAACCTTTTGGGATCATTTGCCTGCTACCACATTTTTACCTTCCACGTTAACTGACCCTGGCCTGTTTACTGACAATGTCTTTGCCTGCCATTTTAAACCATGTTTCTGACTACCACGTGAACCAACCTCAGCCTGTTTACCGATTATTCCTTTGCCTGCCATTTTAAACCACACTTCTGACATCCACGTGCACCGACCTCGGCCTGTTAATTGACCATGTCTTTTGCCTGCCACTTGGACTGATCTTTTGCCCTTCTACTTTAGCAGACAGGGGTCTCACATATGTGAGGGGCTCCAGAAAAAGCGCTCGGAGTATAGAAAACCAGTTTTTGGTTTTCTGTGTTCCCAGAACAGGGTCTGGTTTCCCAGAGGCTTCAAAGCATTTGGGTGGGAGAAGCCTCTACCCCTGGCCCTAAGCTTGATGGTCCTTCCTGCTGCCTGGAGCAATACTTTTTGGCTGTGCTGACCATATTGCTGCCTGTAATGACCCAGAACTTTTTGGACCATGTTTCTTCCTGCCGCCTGGACCAATACTTTGGCTGTGCTGACCATATTGCTGCCTCTAATGACCCAGGACTTTCTGCACCATGTTTTTTCCTGCTGCCTGGACCAATACTTTGGCTGTGCTGACCATGTTGCTGCCTGTAATGACCCAGGACTTTCTGTACCATGTTTCTTCCTGCTGCCTTGACCAATACTTACAGGCAGCAATATGGTCAGCACGACCATATTGCTGCCTGTAATGACCCAGGACTATACTTTGGCTGTGCTGACCATATTGCTGCCTGTAATGACCCAGAACTATCTGAACCATGTTTCTTCCTGCTGCCTGTAATGACCCAGGACTTTTCAGACCATGTTGCTGCCTGTAATGACCCAGGACTTTTCAGACCATATTTCTTCCTGCTTCCTGGACCAATACATTGGCTGTGTTGACCATATCTCTGCCTGCTGCCTCTACTGACTATGGACAGTATTTCTGCATGGATGTCTCTGCCTGCTACCCTGGAACAATGCTTTGGCTATGCTGACAGTATCTCTACCTGTATGAACTATGGACAGTATTCCTGCCTGCTGCCTGGACAATTGCTTTTGCTGTCGCTGACCACATCCCTGACTGCTGCCTGGACTGATTGCTCTCCTCTGTGGACCACTGCACTACATAACGACAGGTAATCTTTTGTTAATTAGTATGTACTTGCTATGTGTTAGAAATATGAAGGGCCTTCATATCGTAGTCAGAAAATGATATGTGTAATTTATGCTTTTAAAATGCCTGACGGTGCTACTTCAATGTTGGGCCTCTGTATGTGGCCAGGCTGTGTAAAAGTCTCACACGTGGTATCGCTATACTCAGGAAGAGTAGCAGAATGTATTTTGGGGTGTAATTTTTGCTATGTACATGCTGTGTGTTGGAAATATCTTATGAATGGACAACTTTGTGTTAAAAAAAAAATGCATTTTAATTTTTTTCCCACATTTTCCAAAAACTTCTGAAAAAAATGAACCATTCAAAAGACTCATTATGCCTCATAGATTATAAGTTGGGGTGTTAGCTTTCCAAAATGGGGTCATTTTGTTGGTTATTCCATTGTCCTGGTGCTCCAGGGCCTTCAAAAGTGTAATAGGTAGTTGAGAAATGTGATGTGCAATTTATGCTTGTAGAATGCCTGAAGGTGCTACGTCAATGTTGGGCCTCTGTATGAGGCCAGGCTGTGTACAAGTCTCACACGTGGTATCGCTATACTCAGGAGGAATAGCAGAATGTATTTTGGGGTGCCATTTTTGCTATGTACATGCTATGTGATAAAAATATCTTATAAATGGACAACTTTGTGTAATAAAAAAATGCGTTTTAATTTTTTTCCCCATATTTTACAAAAACTTCTGGAAAAAAATGAACCATTCAAAAGACTCCTTATGCCTCATAGATTATACGCTGGGGTGTTAGCTTTCCAAAATGGGGTCATTGGTGCTCCAGGGCCTTCAAAAGTGTAATGGGTAGTTGAGTCTACGAGCAATTTATGCTTGTAGAATGCCTGAGTGTGCTACGTTAATGTTGGGCATCTGTATGTGGCTAGGCTGTGAAAATGTCCCACATGTAGTATCGCCATATTCAGGAGTAGTAGAATGTATTTTGGGGTGTAATTTGTGGTATGCATATGCCATGTGAGAGAAATAACCTGTTATAATGAAAATTTTGTGAAAACAAAAAAAAAATCTTGATTTTGCAAAGAATTCTGGGAAAAAATGAAACCGTGAAAAACTCACCATGCCTCTTACTAAATACCTTGGAATATCTACTTTCCAAAAAGGGGTCATTTTGGGGGGTATTTGTTCTGTCCTGGCTTGTTAGGGGTCTCAAGAAATGAGATTGGCCGTCAGTACATCAGGTGTGATCAGATGTGATCAATTTTCAGTGATTTGCACCATAGCTTGGAGACTCTATAACTTTCACACTGACTAAATAATATCCACTAATTTGGGTTATTTTTACCAAAGATATGTAGCAGTATACATTTTGGCCCAAATTTATGAAGAAAAATTAATTTTTTGCCAAATTTTACAGTAGAAACTAAAAAAAGTGTATTTTTTCATAAATTGTTTTTTTTTTACTTATATCGCAAAAAATAAAAACCCATCGGGGACTAAATACCACCAAAAGAAAGCTCTATTTGTAAGAAAAAAATGATAAAAACTTTGTTTGGATACAATGTAGCATGGCTGAGTAATTGTCACTCAAAGTGTGAGAACACTGAAAGCTGAAAATTGGTCTGTTAGGGAAGTGTTCTAAGTGCATTGTATTGAAGTGGTTAATGTTGGGGGCGCGCAGAAAGGTCTCGTTCAGACGCCAGTGACATGTTCTAGGCATTGAGGCTGACAGGGCTAGTTCTAGAGTAATGGGGCCATGATCAGACCATGTAATATGGTTTATTTCTGAAGAGACTACATTTGGGAGCAGTGGTAATGTGACAAAAAATGATCAAGTCTGCAATATAGCTTGTGCGGGAGGGAATAGAATGTGTATTGTTTGAGGGTGGAATGTCACACCCACCATTTGTCATAAAGGTTATGGGATCTAACCAATTTACGGAAAGATGTGGATAATTTCTGAGCGTGCAATGGTGGGGTGGACTGAAGAAGTGCATATCTGTCTCTGTTTGGTGACATTCATAGATTAAAATCTCCTCCTATGATTGTGAATGGTTGGGAATAGGATCGCAGTTTTTCAAAGACCTTCACAAGAAACACAATCTGACCAACATTAGGAGCATATACATTTGCTAAGGTAAAGGTGGTGCGAGAGTTAGCACATTTCAGGAGTATGAATCGACCGTAAGGGTCGAAAAATGAGGATGTCACGCGTATGTTAAAGGAACGTTTGAATAGGATAGCAACTCTGACCTTCCCTGAATGATCAGAGGCTACAAAGGTAGTGGGGAATTGCTAGGAAGCAAATTTAAAGGAACTACTGGTTTTGAAATGAGTCTCCTGAATCATGATCACGTCAGCCCCTGAGGATCTGAATTCCTTTAGGGCCACCCAGTGTTTCTATATGGAATTCAGACCTTTTAGATTACAGAAATAAATCTTTAAAGCCATAATGTTACGAAATGAAACGGTTCAATCCATACCTTGGTAAAATGAAATATGAGAGACCTTGGCATACAGATCTTTAAAATAGTGGAGAGATACCTGATGGGGGTCAAGTCAGTACTGTGTTGCATGTTGTTTCTATAACTCACATATAAAGCAGTTGGAGGAGAGTCTGTAAATAAAAAGAAAAAACAAAGAACATAGAACATTGTGGAACACAAAACATTTTTGAGAGGCCTGAGGTGAAAAAAAACCCTCAGGAGTCCAGAGCATGCGCCTCTGGATACGAAGGGGTGTGTGGCCTGACGTCTAGTCAGGTTCAAAAAAACAGCAACCAAAAGGTGAAGAGAGTGGTCCCGTCTCTTCCGAGGAATGCAGAAAGAAATTCAAACCTAGCATTAGAAAACGACCCTTTGATAGGGCAATGTGACCCATGGAGTAGTGAAAACTCAAAACTTGGACCTATATTACAAACAGACCTAAGCTTGGTTGTCTGTGTAATGTAACAAGATCTTTTCAAGAAGGGTCCAAGTCTCAAGTGGGAGACCTGGAGGGAGCAGGCTTCTGAGGGGTAGAAGAAGGCTTTTGTGGTTTGACGTACTGGTGTCCAGATCTTGGCGGGTGTCAGGAGGGATCTTGTAATCGGGGGAGGGTGCTGGAGCTCTTCCTCTGGGATAGGTGGGGGACCCAAGTTGCGCATGAAGGATTCACTTTGTTGAAGGTCTCTTATGGAGTATTGCACGCCATCCTTAGAGGCCGATAGGCGGAAGGGAAAGCCCCATCGGTACGCCACTTGCTATTTTTGTAGATACATGGTGATCGGGCGTAAATTGTGTCTCTTAGCCAGTGTAATGGGTGAGAGATCACTGAATATTTGAATTTTGTTCCCTTTGTAGTCTATGCGTGATTTATTGCGGGTAGCCACAGTCAAAGCCTCTTTGCTTTCGTAAAAGTGGAAACGTACTATTATGTCCCTTGGGTTGGCATTAGGAGGAGGTTTAGGTGCCAGTGACCTATGGGCCCTGTCCAATCGCCAGTCTATGTCTGGTATGTGGGGGGGGCCAAGGTGACAAATAGTCCCAGGAGGAACGGGCGTATCGCTTTGTCATTGATGGCCTCGGGGACTCCCAGGATCCTCAGATTCTGTCAGCGTTTTTTTCCCAAATCTTCCTGTTGAAGTTGGAGCTGAGAAACTGTGTGTTTGAGGGCAGCATTGTCTTCTTCTTCTAGGACGTGGACATATTGCACTAGTTCGTCAAATTTGTTTTCCAGGGTATCTGTACATTCCCTCAGTTTGTCAATCTCCCCTCTGAGTTCCTGGGCCATTTTCCTGACTTCTTTTGCAATGTTATGTGTCAAGTCTTGTAATAGAGTTTGAAGCTTTAAGTCCAAGACCTTTACTGTAACCAGAGCAGCGGGTACAAGAGGTGAGGGGGTATGGGTCAGTTGTGACATACTTTCTGCTGTTGCGAGGAGATCTGCGGGATCTGGCAGTTCAGCTGTATTACTCAAGACTGGAGACTGTGGCCTGAGTAGATAACACTCCATGGGATGTAGAGGCTGTGATGGCGGATGTAACCATCTATAGAAAGGTTTCTGGAAGCCTATCTTGCCCATATGATGTGAAAGCTGCTAGGGGTGTTTATATTGAGGCCCCTGTTGCTAAAGGTACTCTTGTTGCGGAGCAGGAGCCAAGGAGGAAGAAACCGGGACCGGGGTCACATGTTTACATGCTAGCCAGTTTGCAAGACTGTCATGAGTCTGTTTCTAAGCATCTATGTTGCAAAATATTTGTAATGCTGGCTATCCACTGAGGGGAGGCCTCCCAAGGTGATGTGGTAATGGGGTGCCAATATGGCCGCTGGAATGAGGTTTTTTGTGAAAGTTCTGGGGCCCCTTAATCGGAGCAGGTTCAGGGAATCTCAGGGGACTATTCACATAAGAGCCGGTGCAGTTATTTCCCAGGGCCCTCAAGATATATCTCCCGGGCCGTTGCTGTTGGGTGTATCAAGATGGCGGCCAATATAGGCCTCCGGAGGCCGCGATAAAGCCTCGGACTCGCATAGCCGCCTCTGCCGCCGCCCGTCTCGACAATCGGGCAATAGGGCACTCCGGAGGGGGACCCGGACTTCGGGAACTACCGTCCCTGGCGCCCCTAGGTAGTATGCTAGGGTGGCGGGGTCTGCTGATAAGAAATAGGCCTGGGATCCTAGTGTTGCGGCCTGAGGTGTACCGGCCGGGAGTGTCCCCTCCAGCGGCACCTTCTCCGCTCAATGAATAGGCTGAGCTGAAGCGGGGAATGTGGGGGATAAGGTAGGGGTATATCTGGACCTCCTCCGTCGGTAGATGGCCAGGAGGAACTCCACATTGCTGTCTGTGAGGCCCGGATGAGTAGGCCGCACAAAGCCTCGGTCTAGATTTTGCCGGGCACGGGCGTCCGCTCTGCACAATACTTAGTGCGGGGCTTGGCTGGAGGAGCGGGGAGATAGGCTGATGGAATTCTTATGCTCACCCGCTTCTCTGAGTGCAGCATTCCTCCAGATGGTGTGAGGAGATTGCAGAGCCTTACAGAAGTGCGACCATCTTCGTTCGTGCCAGGCCACGCCCCTCTTTCAGATTTTATTCCCATAATCGGTGACTGTTATAAAGCAATCCTCTTTTCAGCAGCTGAGATGAGTAAGATATGCATCAGTTTTCATTATGTGATGCTTAAGCATTATTGACAGCTAAATTTAAGTTGTAATAAACCCAAAACCAAAGATTTACTATATTGCAGCCTACCAATCCTTACATGTGGTGGCTACATTAGTTTTCTTTTTTAGCCTTTTTTCCCCCTCTGTTTTCACCTGGTGATCTGACCAGTAACACTTCTAATGTGCCTTCAATGTGGATAAAGGAGCACAGAGGCACCTTTGGACAGCTGAATTGTTAATTTGGGGGGGGGGGGGGGAGTGTTAGATGAACTAGCAGATTTAGATACAATAACAAATTTAAACCAAACTCTAACAGTTAAAGCAACAGTTGTTAATCTTTGGATGAAGGTTTTACAAACAGTACAGCCCCAATTTCAAAAATGCTGGGATTCTGTGTAAAATCTAAATACATAGTTAGTCAGGTTGAAAAAAGACACAAGTCCATCCAGTTCAACCAAAAAAAAACAAAAAACATTTACATATGTATGTATGTGTGTATATATATATACAACCAAATAATCCCATATACAATCCTTCACCCACAGTTGATCCAGAGGAAGGCAAAAAACCCCAGCAAAGCATGATCCAATTTGCTATAACGGGGGAAAAAATTCCTTCCTGATTCCCCGAGAGGCAATTGGATTCACCCTGGATCAACTTTACCTAAAAATGTTAGTACCCAGTTATATTATTTACATTAAGGAAAGAATCCATGCCTTTTTTAAAGCAATCAACCGTGCTGGCCAAAACCACCTCTGGAGGGAGTCTATTCCACATTTTCACAGCTCTAACTGTGAAGAAACCTTTCCGTATTTGTAGATGAAATCTTTTTTCCTCTAGACGTAAAGAGTGCCCCCTTGTCCTTTGTGATGACCTTAAAGTAAATAACTCAATACCAAGTTCACTATATGGACCACTTATATACTTGTACATGTTGATCATATCCCCCCTTAATCTCCTCTTCTCAAGAGAGAAAAAATTCAGATCCTCTAATCTTTCCTCATAGCTGAGCTCCTCCATGCCTCTTATTAGTTTGGTTGCCCTTCTCTGCACTTTCTCCAGTTCCCCGATATCCTTTTTGTGAAATGGTACTTTTAATCCCAGACCCTATATCATTTATAAATATATTGAAAAGTAAGGGTCCAAACACTGAACCTTGGGGTACACCACTGATAACCTTAGACCATTCAGAATAAGAATCATTAACCGCTACTCTCTGAATTCGGTCTTTTAGCCAGTTTTCTATCCATTTACAAATTGATCTTTCCAAGCCTGTAGACTTTATCTTACACATTAGCCGTGTGTGGGGAACGGTGTCAAACGCTTTTGCAAAATCCAAGTATACCACGTCCACAGCCACCCCTCTGTCTAAGGTTTTACTTACCTTCTCATAAAAAGAAATCAGGTTTGTTTGACAACTTCTGTCTTTCATGAATCCATGCTGTCTGTTGCTTAAAATCTTTTTATCCAACAAGAACTCATCTATGTGGTCTTTTTTTAAAATACTCCAGTATCTTCACAGCTATAGAAGTTAAACTAACAGGTCTATAGTTACTTGGTAAAGACTTTGATCCCTTTTTAAATATGGGCACCACATTGGCCCTACGCCAATCCAGTGGTACTATTCCAGTCATTAAGGAGCCCCTAAAAATGAGATACAATGGCTTTGAAATGACAGAGCTCAATTCCTTTAAGGTCCGTGGATGGATGCCATCTGGTCCAGGTGCTTTATCTACCTTTATTCTGTCTAAATACTTCTGGACCATTTCACTTTTGAGCCATTGTGGATCATTTGGGGCTGTGTCACTACCAACCCCGACGTGGACATGAGCTCCCCCATGCTCCTTTGTATACACAGAGCTGAAGAAAGTATTTAATAAGTTTGCCTTCTCTTTGTCCCCAGTCACACACTCTAGATTATTTTGTAAAGGGCTTACATGCTCAGACCTGACCTTTTTACTATTAATATATTTGAAGATTTTTTTGGGGTTTGTCTTACTTTCTTTTGCAATCTGTCGTTCGTTGTGAATTTTTGCATCCTTGATTTCCTTTTTACATATTCTGTTATATTCTTTGTAACATTTAAAAGATGATAGTGTTCCCTCATTTTTATATTTTTTAAATGCTCTTTTCTTCTTATTTATAACTTTTTTAACTTTGGCCGTGAGCTACATAGGTTTTCTTTTTAGCCTCTTAAATGTATTGCCCATGGGAATATACTTTGCAGTGAGTTCGCATACAGTTTTTTTGAAAAATTCCCATTTCTGTTCTTCGTTCATTGATGCCAATATTCCCTCCCAGTCTAAGTCCTGGAGAGCAGCCCTCATCTTTGTAAAATTTGCTCTCTTAAAATTGAGTGTTTTTATCTTTCCCATTTGTGTTTGTTGCTTGCAGCTTACATTAAATGAAATCATGTTATGGTCACTGTTACCCAGATGTTCTTTTATATGAATATTGGTAATAAGCTCTGCATGGTTTGAGATTACCAGGTCCAACAAAGCATCATTCCTAGTTGGGGCCTCAATAAACTGGATCATAAAATTGTCCTGTAATAGGTCTATACATTTTTGCCCTTTAGCTATCCCAGCAGTGCCATTACTCCAGTTAATTTCCGGGTAGTTAAAATCCCCCATTATTATCACTGTCCCAACCCTTGCAGCTCTTTCTATCTGTTCAAGGAGAAGAGTCTCCACCTCCTCTTTAACACTGGGAGGTCTATAACAAACTCCAATGATAACCTTTGTAGTGTGCACACCCATATGCAGATCTACCCATAATGCTTCAGACTCATCACACTCTCCATCAACTAGGTCCTCATTCACACTCGCTTTGAGATTACTTCTCTCATAGAGACAGACACCACCACCCCTCCGTTTTACCTGTCTTTCCGAAAGAGAGCATAGCCAGGAATATTAATAGCCCAGTCATGTGAAGAATGAAGCCAAGATTCAGCTATACCAATCAAATCCTAGTTCTCCTCATGCACCAGAGCTTCCAACTCACCTATTTTGCTTGGCAGACTCCTGGCATTGGTGAACAACCACTTTAATTCACTGTCACATTTTGCACATGTATCTTGCATATTTTTAATTTTAGCACAAACAGTACCATTTCCAATGGTTGATTGTAACATGGGAACCTTCATATCATCTTTCTTTGCCCTCCCCCCATCTTTCCCCATTCCACCCACCAATAGGGGCTGACCCGTCTACCCCATTATAATCTAATGCACCCTCCCCCCTCAATCCTAGTTTAAATACTCCTCCAAAAACTGAATGCAATGATTTGCAAATTTCATAAAAACATATTTTATTCACAGAAGAAGATAGAAAACATATGAAATGTTTAAAATGAGAAACTGTACCACTTAAAGAAAAAAAAAATTGGATCATTTTGAAATTGATGCCAGCGACACTTCTCAAAAAAGTTGGGACGGTGCTGCAAAAAGCTGTCAAAATAAGTGGTACTAGCAAAGGAAGAGTTGGAAGAACATTTTGCGATTAATTGGTATAAAAAGCATCTTCGAGAGTCAGTGTCACAGAGGTAAACATGGGCAGAGGTTCACCAATCTGTGAAAAGCTGCATCTAAAATTATTATTATTAACCAGTTCAGATCCGCGTTATAGCAGAAAGACTGCTACAGCGCGGATCTCAATTGCTGCGTCCGCCCTTGTGCACGCTCCCGGTGTGCACTTACAGGCGGCTGCGTGGGCGTGCCCGCGGGTCGTGCGGACTCTATGTCCGCTCGTAACCCGCGATCGCCTGTCAGAGCTGCAGAACAGGGAACCACCGATGTAAACACGGCGGTTCTCCGTTCTGTGAGAGGGGACATAACAGATCTACTGATCCCTGTCACTCGGATCAGTTAGATCTGTTATGTCCCTGCCAGCCCCGCCCCCACACAGTTAGAACACATACAGGGAACACAGTTAACCCCTTCACTGCCCCCTGCAGGTTAACCCCTTCCCTGCCAGTGACATTTATACAGTAATCAGTGGACATTTAAATTTATGATCGCTGTATAAATGTCATTGGTCCCTAAAAAGTGTCAAAAATGTCCGACATGTCCGCTGCAATATCACAGTCCAGATAAAAATCGCAGATTGCCGCCATTACTAGTAAAAAAAAAAATAACGCCGTAAATCAATTCCCATAGTTGGAAGACGCAATAACTTTTGCGCAAACCAATCAGCATATGCCGATTTGAGATTTTTTTTTTTTTTAACCAAAAATATTAAGAAGAATATACCGTATCTCCGTCAAACCCGATAAATAATTTTTTTGTTATATATTTTTTTTGATTTGTATTATAGCAAAAAGTAAAAAAAAAATTGTTCTTTTTTCAAAATTGTCACTCTTTGTTTATAGCGCAAAAAATAAAAACTGCAGAGGCGATCAAATACCATCAAAAGAAAGCTCTATTTGTGGGGAAAAAAATGATAAAAATTTTGTTTGGGTACAGCATCGCACGTCCATGCAATTGTCATTCAAAATGCGACAGCCCTGAAAGCCTAAAATTGGTCTGGGCAGGAGGGGGGTTTAAGTGCCCAGTAAGCAAGTGGTTAATATTATACAGGCCTTGTGTAGCACCAACGGTTTTGTGCAGTGCTTTACAGTCTAAGGGAACAGTACAGTTACAATACAATAAAATACAAGAGACTTAAGAGGGCCTGTTCATAAAAGCTTACAATCTAATAGGGTGTGGCAAGTGGTATAAAAGGTTATAACTGTGAAGTATGAGCTGATGGAAGTGAAAAAAAGTTTAGTTAGTTGGAGGGGTGATAGGTTTTCTGAAGCGATAGATGAGTTTTCATTGATCACCTAAAGGAAGCCATAGTAGGAGATAGCCAGACACATTGAGGTAGAGCTTTCCAGAGGATGAGAGAGGCTCTGGAGACAAGTATGCAATGAGGAGGAGACAGAGCTTGGAAAGGAGTGGAGAGGATTGTTTGGGTAATGTTTGGAAACAAGATTGGTGATGTAGCTTGGGGCAGGGCTTTGGATAGCTTTTTATGTTATTGTTAGTACTTTGAATGTAATTACAGTAGCTGGGCTGAATATTATCAGTTCAATTTTAGAAATTTAGTTTAACTAGTTGCCGACCGCCCGCGTGGATTGACAGCGGCAACTTGGCTTGATATTGCATATCGCCGTCACTTGATGGCGGCTGTGAGATCGCGGATCGTGCACACGCGTTCACTATGTATCGGTGATCGCTCCCCCGCGGTCAGAACGGGGATCTCTGTTCTGACGGGGGGGGGGGGGGGTTAAGGAGTGTGATTGTATGCTTCCTGTATATGCGAACAGCGATCACTCTCCTTCCCCAGTCAGCCCAGCCGCCACACAGTAACACATCCCAGGGAACACAGTTATCCCTTTGATCGCCCCTAGTGTTAACCCCTTCCCTGCCAGTGACATTTAAACAGTAATCAGTGCATTTTCATAGCACTGATCGCTGTATAGATGCCAATGGTCCCAAAAGTGTCCGACGTCCGCTGCAATGCCTCAGTCCGGCTAAAAATCGCAGATCGCCATCATTACTAGTTAAAAAAATAAAAACCCCATAAATTAATTCTCATTGTTTGGAAACGCGGCAACTTTTGCGCAAACCAATCAATATACGCTGATTGCGATTTTTTTTTATTTTTTTACCAAAAATGTGAGGAAGAATATATATTGGCCAAAACTGATGAATACATTCGTTTTTTATATATGTTTTTGGATATGTATTTTAGCAAAAAGCAAGAAATATAGTTTTTTTTCTTTCTTCAAAATTGTCACTCTTATTTTGTTTATAGTGGTGATCAGAAGTGACGCAGAGGTGATCAAATACCACCAAAAGAAAGCTCTATTTGTGGGCAAAAAAGGACGTCAGTTTTGTTTGGGTACAACTTTGTTTCCACCTCCATGTTTGCCGTGGGCATGGTGTTATTGTGGTCATAGGCAGTATTCCTCCTCCTACAAACACTGAGAGTTGAGTCGATGCCAAAGAGCTTGATTTTGGTGTCATCTGACCAAAACACTTTCACCCAGTTCTCCTCTGAATCACTCAGTTGTTAGAAACATAGAAACATAGAAAAGTGACGACAGAAAAAGACTGAGTAGTCCATCGAATCTGCCCCTTTTTATTTATTTATTTAATTTTTTTTTTTTACACATTAACCTTGTTGTCTAACTATAGATTTATGTTTATCCCAAGCATGTTTGAAGCCATTTACTGTTGACTGTCTCACAACCTCTGTTGTTAGTTTATTCCAATCATCAACCACCCTTTCAGTAAAATAATGCTTTCTAAGATTAGTTTTGAACTTCCCCCCAGTTAGTTTGAGGTCATGTCCCCGTGTTCTTGATTTCGGTTTCAAATGCCCTCCTGAACCTTATTCACCCCCTTGATGTATTTAAAGGTTTCAATCATGTCTCACCTCTCCCTTCTTTCCTCCAGACTGTACATATTAAGTTCCTCAAGTCGCTCTTGATATGTTTTATCCCCCAGACCTTTCACCATTTTTGTTACCCGTCTCTGAACTCGTTCTATCTTCTCAATATCTTTTTGTAAGTGTGGTCTCCAGAACTGGACACAGTATTCTAAGTGAGGTCTCACTAAAGATCTATATAGAGGAATCAGAACCTCCTTCCTCCTGCTGGTGATCCCTCTACTGATACATCCCAGAATTCTATTTGCTTTTCCCACTGCCTGGTCACACTGTTTGCTCATTTTTCAATCATCTGAAATAAGCACCCCCAAATATTTTTCTTCTGTAGTGCTGGCTAACACTGTACCCCCAATGCTGTACTCTCTAAGCAGATTATTTTTCCCTAGATGCATTATTTTACATTTAGAAATATTGAACTGCAGTCTCCACTGCTTTGACCAATCTTCCAGCAATGCCAAATCATGTTCCATGTTACAGACACCTCCAGGAATATCAACCCTATTACACACCTTTGTATCATCAGCAAAGAGACATACATTGCCCAACAAACCTTTAGTTATATCACTTACATATAGGTTACATAGAACAGGACCCAGTACAAAGCCTTGTGGTACCCCACTAGTGACTGGTCTCTGTTCTGAGTGAACCCCATTTACAACCACACTCTGCGATCTATCCTTTAACCAACTGCATATGCACTGAACCACCCAAGGGTTAAGTCCCAGCTTGTACAACTTTTGTATCAGATCATTATGTGGAACTGAACTATATCAAATGCCTTGCTGAAATCAAGATATGCTATGTCCACAGCACCACCCTGGTCCAAAACACTGGTAATATAGTCAAAGAATTCAATCAGATTTGTCTGGCACGATCTGCCCTCAGTAAAGCCATGCTGCTTTGGGTCCAGCAAGCTGTGTATTTTTAGGTGATCAATGATCCTCCTTTTGAGCAGTGATTCCATTACCTTGACAACAATTGATGTTAAACTCACTGGCCTGTAATTGCCAGCTTCTACCTTGCTGCCCTTCTTGTGGATAGGTACAATATTAGCTATCCGCCAGTCATGGGGAACTTCTCCTGTTAGAAGAGATTTATTTAAAAGATTTGTTAATGGTCCAACAACTATATCACAAAGTTCTCTTAGAACTCTGAGATGAATACCATCAGGGCCCATTGCTTTACTAAGCTTTAACTGAGCCAGTTCCTCAGCTACCTCTGTCTCCAGAAATCCTAGAAATTAACCATCATTACTAGAACCAATATGATTCCCTAACTTGTTATCATTAGTGCCGTCTGCTTCTGAGAAGACTGAACAAAAGTAATTGTTTAAATGGTTTGCTACATCCTGGTCTCCCTCAACATATGTGTTGTGCCCAGTTTTCATTTTAGTGATCCCATTGTATTTTTTCCTTCTATCACTAATGTACCTAAAAAAGGTTTTATCTCCTTCCTTAATAGACTTAGCAATTTCCTCCTCTTTCTGTGCTTTTGCAGCACTGATAATGTGTTTGACCTCCTTTTGTATATTTTTATACTCCTCTCTGTCAGCTGCATCTCCTGTTTACTTGAATCTTCTATATGCCATTTTTTCCCCCTTTACTATCCTACTTACCTCTTTGGTGAACCATATTGGTTTTTTCTTCCGTTTATTCTTACTAACTTGTCTGACATATAATCTAGTTGCCTCCAAGATGGTAGACATTTTTATAGTGCCCACTGATTACTTACTCCTGTCATTTTACTCCAACCTTTCAGTTAATTTTTTAGAAATTTCCCCATTTCAGCAAAATTTGTCCTTTTAAAATCTAAAACTTTTGTTTTTGTATATGATTTTTCAGTTCTTGTTTTAATATCAAACCAAAGACATTGGTGATCACTAGAACCCAAATTCTCCCCCACCTCAACATCAGACAGTTGATCCCCATTTGTCAGTACTAGGTCAAGAATATGATCACCTCGGGTTGGGCTTTTTACTAACTGTTTTAGAGAAAACCCATTCAGTGCTTCCATTACATCCCTGCTCCTGCTTGTAATAGCAGTTTGAGAATTCCAGTTAACATCAGGCATGTTGAAGTCACCCATAATCAAAACCTCTCACTTCATTGCCATTTGAGTTATCTCATCAATCAACAAGTTATTATAATCTTCACTCTGTCCTTGGGGTCTGTATACTATTCCAATTCTAAGGGAAGATCCCTCCCTGGTTGGAAGGCAGACCCAGAGGGTTTCAAGTATTTAATTTGTCTTTTGAATTAATGTTAGTTTTATGCCATTTTTTACATATATGGCAACTCCACCTCCCCTCTTCCCTACTCTGTCATTCCTGTATAGTGTGTACCCTGGTATAGTTATTTCCCAGTCATTTGAATCCTTGAACCATGTCTCTGTAATTGCAACAAGGTCCAAGTTGTCCCTAGACATAAGAGCTGTCAGTTCACAAAGCTTGTTGCCTAAACTACGGGCATTAGTGCACATGACATGACAAACACAACTTTCAACTGCTTTCTTTTTATTAACAGAAACTTCAACTGAAGTGACCACCTCATCAGCCCAGTCATTACCAACATGAACCCTCACATTTGTTTCAACCTGCTGGGGACAGAAACTCTCCTCAACAATTACATCTCTGCCCCCATTTCTCAGTTTAAATGCATGTCCAAAAAGTTCCTAAATTCCATACCAAGAAGCTCAGTGCCCTTGTGTGAGGGATGCAGGCCATCTCTCTTGTAAAGTTCAATGTCCGACCACCGGTTAGCATCATGACTAACATAACCAAAACCTTCAGCTTTGCACCAATTCTTTAACCAAACATTGAACTCTGCTATACGAAGTACTTTCTCGTGTTGTCCATTATGCACAGGTAATACCTCTGAAAATATAATGTTCATTAGCAAACTTCAGATGAGCCTGTACATGTGCTTTCTTGAACAGGGGGACCTAGCAGGCACTGCAGGATTTCAGTCCTTTACTACGTGTTGTGTTACCAATTGTTTTTTTGGTGACTATGGTCCCAGCTGCTTTGAGATCATTGATAAATACTCCCATGTAGTTCTGGGCTGATTCCTCACTGTTCTCATGTTCATTGAAACTCCACGAGGTGAGATTTTGAATGGAGTTCCGGACCAAGGGAGATTGACAGTTATTTTGTGTTTCTTCTTTGCGGGTAATCGCACCAACTGTTCTCAGCTTCACACCAAGCTGCTTGGCGATGGTCTTGCAGGCCATTCAAGCCTTGTGTATGTCTACAATCTTGTCCCTGACATCTTTGGACAGCTTTTTGGTCTTGGCCATGGTAGAGAGATTGGAATCTAATTGATTGCTTCTGTGGACAGGTGTTTTTTTATACAGGTAACAAACTGAGATTAGGAGCACTCCCTTTAAGAGAGTGCTCCTAATTTCAGCTTGTTACCTGTATAGAAGACACCTGGGAGCCAGAAATCTTGCTCGTGGATAGGGGATCAAATACTTTTCTCCTATCGTTCACTGACAGACGCAGCTCTCAATTACGTGTGGGGTTTATGCTGGTCTCACTAGGAGTTAACTAGGCAGGGAAAAGAAACAGCTGGCCCCTCCCATGGGGGCCATCCTCTCTTCCCACATAAACCCCCTCATAGCATAGCTCTTCAGTTCTAATGCCTAATTTGCAAGGAGTTGACCTGGCTTCCCTTCAGGGGAATTGCGGTACTGTTTGTGACCATTTTTTTAAAAATTTCTTTTACTTTTATTTGTCTTCTATCAAGCAATTGATCTGCTATCAAGAAGCCGGTCGGGGCATAGAGAGTCCATGGGCTCTGTACTTTCCCCGGCCTGGCCGACCGATGCGAGCCAGTCCCGACGTATGGGGACCCGCCGCATCGTGCCCGTTCCGTGCGGGCGGCCTGGGGTGATCCCCCCTTACGCCCAGCTACGGATGCGATTCGGGAAGGGCGACTTTCTGGCCTGCAGCATACCGCCCAAGCAGGGGTGGAAGGTCTGCGACTGGGTGGCTACCCATGGCGTCGTCCGGAGTGGTGAGTGAGAGTTCCTTCCTTCCCCCCTTTTTAGGGGCGGAAAGGGGGGACCAACGACCCAAAAACAAAAAAAAAAAATTTTGCTGGGTAGCCACCGGTAGGGGCGCGTGGAGCTCCTGTTCACCCCCTTCACACCCCCCCTTCCCCCCCGCACCGCACCCTATCGTCTAGCGCCGTTCCGTCGTTTTTCGCCGCCATGCGGCGATCGGCCGCCATTTTGCCCCGTACCGCCGCCATTTTGCCGTAGCCGCAGACATATTGGGCCTATGGGGCTTTCCCTCTAGCGCTCAGAGCGCCCATTTGCGGTACTGCACGTTCCCTGCAGGTGTTTTTCGGCCTCTAGTGTTCAACGGCGGCCATATTGGAATCCCTGCTTATGCAAAAACGTGTCTACAGTTTTTACTTTCACTTTGGAACGGCGTGTGCTCCTGACAGCGCGGCTCTCTGACGATCCTCAGGGTTATGGCAGCAAACAGCAAGTATAGCTGGGCTCTCCTGTGGGTGCTGGTGGTGGCGGGTGCAGTCCTCCTGGGTTCCCTGGTGCACTTTGGGGCGGTGGTGTGCGGCTGTGTGGGGGTGCCTTTAATTTTTGGTTTGCATCTATGTGTTGCTAAGGGAGCTGAACATGCTAGGAGCAATCAGCGGCGGCGCAATCTGCACAAGGGGCTTTTCTGGACCGGCTGTGGCGGTCTTTAGTGAATTCTCCCCAGGGCGGATGTCACCAACAGGCCCCCCCAAGAAGAGCCCCCCTCCTCCTTGCTTTTCAAGGGAGGATTTTGATCCAGAAGGTCCCTCTGACGGAGAAGAGGATCAGGGGACAGCAGCTGCGCCATTATGATTGGTATCGCACTACGATGCGACTGAGCCAGGATGGCGAATCGCTGATTTCTGCGCATGTGTGTGTGGGGTCCTCCAGGCCCCCTAGGGCACCCAAGGCTTACCCACATGATCAATTTCCTGATCACCTTGTTTATTGTAACTGGCAGCGTCCGCAGCATTCTTTTAGCGCAGCACAGTGGTGTAGTGGGTAGCACTTGCGCCTGGCAGCATAATGATTGCCGCCTCAGATCCTAACCATGACCTGCCTAGGTTTGCATGTCCTCCCTGTGCATGCGTGGGTTTCCTCCCGGTGCTCCGGTTTCCTCCCACACTCCAAGGGACATACAGGGAGTGCAGAATTATTAGGCAAGTTGTATTTTTGAGGAATAATTTTATTATTGAACAACAACCATGTTCTCAATGATTCCAAAAACTCATTAATATCAAAACTGAATATTTTTGGAAGTAGTTTTTAGTTTGTTTTTAGTTGTAGCTATTTTAGGAGGATATCTGTGTGTGCAGGTGACTATTACTGTGCATAATTATTAGGCAACCTAACAAAAAACAAATATATACCCATTTCAATTATTTATTTTCAGCAGTGAAACCAATATAACATCTCAAAATTCACAAATATACATTTCTGACATTCAAAAACAAAACAAAAACAAATCAGTGACCAATATAGCCACCTTTCTTTGCAAGGACACTCAAAAGCCTGCCATCCATGGATTCTGTCAGTGTTTTGATCTGTTCACCATCAACATTGCGTGCAGCAGCAACCACAGCCTCCCAGACACTGTTCAGA
>BLSH010464798.1:1909090-1919588 GCA_018402905.1 Glandirana rugosa
CATAGCCGCCCTGTGGTTCCGCTGAAAAAAAAAAAAAAAAAAAAAATTTTTCGAAAGAAATTCCCTATCGCTCGTCGCTGTGTAAACCTGGATGTGACACACGTCTTAATAATCCGTTTACTCATAAAACTGGTGTAGTAGGAGAAATACGTACAACAGAATGAGGTTCGACATATCCGAGCTTTCGGATGATGGTTAATTCGTATAATCCACTACACGTAGAGTCATTACTCTTCCCCACACCAAATTACTGTAGTTGTGGGATATAGTCCACACGTATTAATAATCCGTTGAAGGAAAGGAAACCGTTTTACCCAGTTTTCTTCCTGAACTGTCCGAGGCTTTTCAGTTTTTATCACTCTATGGTAGTAGGCTTTCGAGCCTATACAGCTTGGAGTAAGACAACATGCATAAAGAGGATGATGTGGTCAAAATACTCATTTGCCTAATAATTCTGCACACAGTGTAGGTCCAAATGTGTCGCTGCTCGCTATCCCTTAAAGAAAGCTTTTTAAAAAAAAAAAAAAAAAAAAAAGTCGCCTTGGTGTCCCGCCGATACTCGCCTTAATAAGACGACGGGGTTCCTGCCTTCAAGGGCCCCTCTGACAAAAGACAGAGGCACTGTTAAAGTCGCTCTTCCTGGTGGCAGGCTCTACTCTGCGGCCAGCCCTGATGTCCGCCATGGCGGTGCGATATCTGTCTGAGCGTATGGCGGAGCTCCAGAATATTCTGGACTGCGGCCGCCTGCTGGTTACGCCGCATAGGGCTGTATTTGCTCCGAGGTCGCAAGTACCTCGGTGATGCTGCCATTGATTTACTGCCTATGTGATCCAGGGTAGCAGTGTTGCTGTATCTTCAGACGGGTACTCTGGTTGCGTTTTTGGTCCGGTGACCATGCTTCCACAGACCTTCCCTTTCAGGGTGGACGTCTATTCGGTCCACGGCTAGGTGAGATCATTAAGGATTTCACAGGAGGTAAGTGCCCTTCTTCCCAGAGCCTGGAGGCGTGAGTTGCGCCGTAGACACGGTAAGGTCGCTGCAGGGGGCAGGTACCGGCAGTGGCAGCGCAAAACAAAAAAAGCGGAGGACAAGTCCTCCTCAACCTGATGGGTTGCCCCCACCCGGAAATCGGGTGGGGGAGCGTCTTCTGGGATTCGCAGGCCGGTGGCTGGCCCACATTCCCGATCGTTGGGTCCGGGAAGTGGTGTCCACCGGGTACAGGATAGAGTTCAACACTCTACCCCCAGACAGGTTCTTCCCATCAAACTTAGGGCTCCCACAGGACTGCCGGGAGGCTCTTTTTGGGGCTGTCCAAGCACTTTCGGTCCAGGGGGTGATCGTGCCAGTGACTCCAGAAGAGAGATTTCGAGGTTTCTACTCGAATCTATTCGTGGTTCCCGAGAAAGGGGGGGGTTCGGCCAGTACTGGACCCGAAGGCCCTGAACCGGTAGGTCAGGGCGCGGAAACTCCGGTTGGAATCTATCCGCTCGGTAGTGGCCGCCCTTCATCAGGGGGAATTTTTGACGTCCCTGGACATCAGGGATGCCTACCTCCATGTACCCATTCGTCCACGGCATCAGCGCTTCCTGCACTTTGCAGTGGGAGACCTCCATTTTCAGTTTGTGGCACTCCCCTTCGGCCTGGCCTCAGCACCTCAAGTTTTCACAATACTGCTAGCCCCGGTGTTGGCGTTGCTCCGACAGAGAGGCATTGCGGTGGTTGCCTACCTAGACGACCTGCTCCTGCAAAGGGAAGTCCGCTTCGGCTCTGGAGGAGAATGTGAGACTCACAATGACATTTCTGCAGGACTTCGGTTGGTTACTCAACCTGCAGAAGTCGTCGGCCTCTCCATCCCGTCGCCTGAGTTTCTGGGTTTAATTCTGGACACAGAACAGGCGAAGGTGTTCCTCCCCCCAGCCAAGTTGCTGTCTCTGCAGTCGGCAGGTTCTGTATGCGGGTGCTAGGGCTCATGATCTCGTCGTTCGAGGCATTTCGCCCAGAGTCACGCTCGTCTCCTTCAGCGAGCGATTCTGACTCGGTGGGACAGGTCCCTTCGGTCCTTGGACTTTCGGATCCGTCTGAGCTCCCAGACCAGGGCGTCTCTGGCTTGGTGGCTTCGGGACTCGACCCTGACTCAGGGGAAGGCGTTCCTGCCCCTTCAATGGGTGATCATCACCATGGATACCAGTCTTTCAGGCTGGGGAGGGATCCTGGGGCAGCTGTCTGCCCAGGGCCGTGGCGTATGTAAACCACCAGGGCGGCACAAGGAGTCCAGCAGCTGCGGCGGAGGCAGCTCTGATACTACGTTGGGCAGAACGTCACGTTCCGGCAATCTCTGCCATTTACTTTCTGGGTGTGGAGAACTGGCAGGCGGACTTTCTCAGTCGCCAGATGCTGGACCAGGGAGAGTGGTCTCTCCACCCCGGAGGTGTTCCATCAGATTTTCCGCAGATGGGGGACGCCAGACGTGGATCTCATGGCATCTCGATTCAATCACAAGGTGGATACTTTTGTGTCCAGAATGAAGGATCCGTTGGCAGTGGCCACGGACGCTCTGGTGGCCCCCTGGGGCCATTACCGCCTTCTGTACGCTTTCCCTCTGATAAAAACTGCCTCCGCGATTGATACGCAGGATAGTGGCAGAGGGGATACCATTAATCCTGGTGGCTCCAGATTGGCCTCGGCGCACTTGGTACGCCTATGTGGTGCACATGGTGGCAGACACCCCTTGGCGGCTCCTGCTGCGAGACGACCTTCTGTCTCAGGGGCCCATCTTGCACCCTGCTTTACCCGCACTGGTTTTGACAGCTTGGCTATTGAGTCCCAGGTGCTAAGAGACAGAGGAGTCGCTGACTCAGTGATCCCTACGTTGTGGTAGGCTTGCAAGTGTACTTCCCGCAAGATTTACCACCGCACCTGGAAGGCTTATATAGCTTGGTGCGAGGCGGAGGGTCATAACCCTCGCTCTGATGTCGTGTCCAGGGTCCTGACCTTTTTGCAGCGATGCCTGAACAAAAACCTGGCTTTGAGCACTCTCAAGGGCCAGATATCGACTCTGGCGATTCTTTTTCAGAGACCTTGGCTTCGCACTCGTTTATTCGTACCTTTGTACAAGGTGTGCGACATGTGGCGCCTCGGGTGAAGGCTCCGAGGGCTCCGTGGGATCTGAATTTGGTGCTTTCTGTACTTCAGAAACCGCCATATGGGAATATCAGGGAGATTTCCTTACAATTGCTGTCGCAGAAGGTGGCCTTTTTAGTTGCCATCACTTCCGCCAGACGGTGTCTGCATTAGCAGCACTATCGTGCAAGTCTCCCTACCTGGTCCTACATTGGGACAAGGCGGTCTTGCGACCCTCTCCTTCATTACTTCCGAAGGTGGTTTCTTCCTTTCACATTAATAAAAAGATATTGTTCTTCCTTCATTGTGCCCTTGTCCGTCACACTCAAAAGAGATTGAGTTGCATACTTTGGATGTAGGGAGGGCCTTACGGGTGTACTTGGCTGCCACAGCTTCTTTTCAAAAAAGCTGATGCCTTGTTTGGCTGTCAGAGGGTCCGCACAAAGGTTGGCGGCCTCGTTGGCTAAGATTTCTCGTTGGATCAGACAGTCCGTGCCCATGCCTATTCTGTTCGGGGCTAGGTTCCCCCTTTTCCGGTCACGGCTCATTCTACCCGGGCTGTTAGCACTTCCTGGGTTCTCAGGCACCAGGTCTTGGTGTCGCAGGTGTGCAAGGTGGCCACTTGGGCCTCGGTTCACACTTTCACTACGTTTTATAATTTGCTGTTCTTGCATCTTCGGATGCTGCTTGGCCGCAAAAATTTTGCAGGCGGCAGCGTAGGCGCATCTGGCGCCTCCTTAGAGGTTCAGTTGGGTACTGTTGTTAGCGTTTACCCACCCCTCTTTTTCACACAGTTTGGGGACATCCCCACACGTAATTGAGAGCTGCGTCTGTCAGTGAACGATAGGAGAAAAAGGGATTTTATTAAAACTTACCGTAAAATCCTTTTCTCCGAGTTCACTGACAGACGCAGCACCCACACCTCTGTGCTCTGTTCTTGTACGGCTTGTGTACGAACTGAAGAGCTATGCTATGAGGTGGTTTATGTGGGAAGAGAGGACGGCCCCCATGGGAGGGGCCAGCTGTTTCTTTTCCCTGCCTAGTTAACTCCTAGTGAGACCAGCATAAACCCCACACGTAATTGAGAGCTGCGTCTGTCAGTGAACTCGGAGAAAAGGATTTTACGGTAAGTTTTAATAAAATCCCTTTATTTTACTCGTTAATATGCAAATCAATGTATAACTTTTGTGAAATGCATTTTTTATGGATTTTTTTTGTTCTGTCTCTCACTGTTGAAATAAACCTACCATTAAAATTATAGATTGATCATTTCTTTGTCAGTGGGCAATCATACAAAATCAGCACCCCCCGCACTAGTGGTACCGCGGCGTGTCGCCACCATTTCGCGGCCATTTTGCCGTAGCCGCGGCCATTTTAATGGCTTGTTTGGCCTCTTGTGACCGCTCGGCGGCCATTTTGCCGTAGTCGCGGCCGTTTTTACCATGTGCTTGGCCTCTTGTGACCGCTCGGCGGCCATTTTTGGTTTGTCCCACTGATAGAAAATGTGCGTGTTGGCGCCGTTTTTCTCTTCCTTATCAGCGGTGTACACACAGCGGCAGCAGCTTGGCAGTGGTGGACAGCACACCTACAGTGACTGTGGAGGGCATACAGAACAGCAAGTATAGCTGACTTTTCCCTGGGGTGTCGGTGGCGGCGGTGCAGAGTCCTCCTGGGCATATCCTGGTCGCTCTGTGGGGCAGTTTGATGGGGTAGCATTGTGGGGGTGTCATGGCCCATAGGCCTTCAAAGTATTCTGGTGGTTCAATGGTGGCTGAACCTGCGGTTTCTTCCCCGGAGGGGTCCGCAGAAGCGCAGCTTCGCTGGGACCTCTTGTTCCCCTGGATCAGCTAACATCCATTTTGGGAGAGTTTTTTGCTCTGAGGGGTACCGAGCTGTGTTAAGGGGGTGACTAAAGAACGTCTACCCCCTCCTCCTTCTGAGGAGGAACCTGAACCGGAAGGGGGGCTCTGTGGTCACAGGGACCCCCGTGGCGCTTTCGGATGGTGAATTGGAGCCCTCAGACGGTGAGGAACACCAGGGGGCCTCAGTGGCGCGCAAAAGGGCGTTAGTGGCCTCCCTGATCACCGACATCCGTGAGTCGTTGTGACTGGACCAGACTGGGGAGTCGCAAGAGCCTACCTGCATTTGTGGGTCTTTTAAACCGACACGGACCCTTAAGGTGTTTCCTTATGTCCAATTTTTGGACCAGTTTGTGTACAAGGAATGGCAGCGTCGGCAGAATTCCTTTTCACTGCCCAAACGTTTCTCTGTGCGCTATCCTTCTGAGGACAGCCTCTTGAAGAAGTGGGCATCTCCCGCAGTGGACCCTCCAGTGGCTCGCCTGAATAAGGCGACGACCATTCCGCTGGAGGGGTCACCATCCTTTAAGGATCCGTCCGATAGATGGACAGAGGCGGTGTCCAAGGCATTGTTCTTGGTGGTGGAGACGGCCATGAAAGCCGGCTCTGGCTTCGGCCATGGTGGCGCAGGTGCTCACAGAATGTGCGACGGAGTTGCACAATGATTTGGGCTGTAGGTACTCCCCTGAGGCTGTGCAGTGGGTAGACCACCTGGTGCAGGGTCTCCGTTACCTATGTGACGCAGCTTTGGACCTGCTCCTTAAGCTGTCAAAGATGTCTGTTTTTGCAGTCAGTATCAGACGGTTATTGTGGTTGCGGTGTTGGTCTGGTGACCACGCGTCCAAAAAGGGCCTCACGGACCTCCCTTTTCAGGGTGGTCATCTTTTCGGGGCGCAACTGGATGAAATCATTTAGGATTTCACCGGGGGAAGAGTACTTTTCTTCCAGAACTCAAGCAGCAGGATTACTGCCGCAGGCCGGGGCCTTCATCCTCGGGCCAGAAGTGTTTTTTGTTTTCGTCCGCCCGGTTCAGCGGGCAAGGGCTCACGGCCCGGCAAGTCTGCTACAGGGTCTGGCAAGCGGCCCTGGCAGCGTAAGCCCGATAAGACGGAGGACAACTCCGCATGATGGGTTGTCCCCGCCCGACTCTCGGGTGGGGGCCGGCTTCTGGGGTTCGCAGACCGGTGGACCGCTCGCATCTCCGATCAGTGGATGCGGGAAGTGGTGTCCTCCAGGTACAGGATAGAGTTTAGTACTTTTCCCCCAGACAGGTTTTTCCTATCAAACTTGAGGCTCCCTCCGGGGCGTCTGGAAGCTCTGCTGGGGGCTGTTCAGACGCTGTCCGAACAAGAGATAATTGTGCCGATCCCTCCGTTGGAAAGGTTCCACGGCTTCGCCAAGGGGACTTCATGGTGCCTCTGGACATCAGGGACGCTTATCTTCATGTTCCTATTTATCTCCGGCATCAGCATTTCCTGCGCTTTGTGGTAGGGGATCTACATTACCAATTTGTGGCACTTCCCTTCGGTCTGGCCTCGGCTCCTCAGGTCGTCACCAAGCTGTTGGCTCCAGTGCTGGCTTTATTGAGGCAGAGAGGCATTGCTGTGGTAGCATACCTTGACGATCTGCTCCTGCGAGTGGAGTCAGCTTGGGCTCTGGAAGGCAATGTTGCTATCACCATGGCCTCAATGAGAGACTTCGCCTGGCTGATCAACCTGCAGAAGTCGACACTGATCCCGTCCTGTTGTCTGGAATATCTGGGTCTAATATTGGACACGGAGCAGGCGAAGGTGTTCCTACCTCCGGCCAAGTGGCTGACGCTACAAGCAGCGGAGCGATTCCTGCCGTCACGTCGGTGGTCCTCCTTACGGTTCTGTATGTGGGTGTTGGGGCTCATGGTCTCGGCCTTCGAGGTGATACCGTACGCCCAGAGTCACACTCTGCTCCTGCAGCGAGCGATCCTGTTACGGTGGGACAAGTCTTCCTTGTCCCTGGACCAGATAATCAAATTGGATCATCAAACCAGGGGGTCATTGACCTGGTGGCTCCGGCATTGGCTTTGGGAAGGTCGTTTCTTCCCCTGAATTGTCTGCTCAGGGCCGTTGGTCGATGCAGGAATCTGATTGAATTCTTTGACTATATTACCAGTGTTTTGGACCAGGGTGGTGCTGTGGACATAGCGTATCTTGATTTCAGCAAGGCATTTGATACAGTTCCACATAATGATCTGATACAAAAGTTGTACAAGCTGGGACTTAACCATTAAGTGGTTCAGTGCATATGCAGTTGGTTAAAGGATAGATCCCAGAGTGTGGTTGTAAATGGGGTTCACTCAGAACAGAGACCAGTCACTAGTGGGGTACCACAAGGCTCTGTACTGGGTCCTGTTCTATTTAACCTATATGTAAGTGATATAACTAAAGGTTTGCTGGGCAATGTATGTCTCTTTGCTGATGATACAAAGGTGTGTAATAGGGTTGATATCCCTGGAGGTGTCTGTAACATGGAACATGATTTGGCATTGCTGGAAGATTGGTCAAAGCAGTGGAAACTGCAGTTCAATATTTCTAAATGTAAAATAATGCATATAGGGAAAAAGAATCCGCTTAGAGAGTACAGCATTGGGGGTACAGTGTTAGCCAGCACTACAGAAGAAAAATATTTGGGGGTGCTTATTTCAGATGATTGCAAAATGAGCAAACAGAGTGACCAGGCAGTGGGAAAAGCAAATAGTATCCTGGGATGTATCGGTAGAAGGATCACCAGCAGGAAGAAAGGGGTTCTGATTCCTCTATATAGATCTTTAGTGAGACCTCACTTAGAATACTGTGTCCAGTTCTGGAGACCACACTTACAAAAAGATATTGATAAGATAGAACGAGTTCAGAGACGGGTAACAAAAATGGTGAAAGGTCTGGGGGATAAAACATATCAAGAGCGACTTCAGGAACTTAATATGTACAGTCTGGAGGAAAGAAGGGAGAGGGGAGACATGATTGAAACCTTTAAATACATCAAGGGGGTGATTAAGGTTCAGGAGGGCAGTCTTTTCAATATGAAACCAAAATCAAGAACACGGGGACATGACCTCAAACTAACTGGGGGGAAGTTCAAAACTAATCTTAGAAAGTATTATTTTACTGAAAGCGTGGTTGATGATTGGAATAAACTACCAGCAGAGGTTGTGAGACAGTCAACAGTAAATGGCTTCAAACATGCTTGGGATAAACATAAATCTATAGTCAGGCAACTAGGTTAATGTAAAAAAAAAAAAAAAAAAATTATAAAAAAAAAATTAAATAAATAAAAAGGGGCAGACTCGATGGACTACTCAGTCTTTTTCTGCCGTCACTTTTCTATGTTTCTATGTTAATCGCGCCTTCCAATAAATGTGCTGAAGCTGATGGCAATCAGGCTCTGTCTCTCCCACTGGTCGGCAAGGCTGCGCGGCCTCCCGGTTCGGGTTCAGTCGGACAACGCCACGGCGGTGGCGTACGTGAACCATCAGGGCGGAGCAAGGAGCTTAGCAGCAGCTGTGGAGGCGGCCCACATTCTGAGGTGGGCAGAACTTCACGTGCCGGCAATCTCCGCCATCTACATCCTGGGCGTAGAAAACTGGCAAGCGGACTTTCTCAGTCGCCAGACTCTGGATCAGGGGGAATGGTCTCTGCATCCAGAAGTGTTCCTCCAGATTTGCAAACGGTGGGGCACGCCAGATGTGGACCTAATGGCGTCCAGGTTCAATCACAAGGTGCAGACCTTTGCAGGACAAGGGATCCGTTGGTGGCTGCCACGGACGCACTAGTCGCACCTTGGTCCCGGTACAGGCTTCTGTACGTCTTTCCTCCTCTCAAGCTTCTACCGTGGCTCCTGCGCAGGATAGAAGCGGAGGGAATCTCGACAATCCTGGTGGCTCCGGATTGGCCTCGGCGCCCTTGGTACGCCGACGGGGTGCGGAAGGTAACGGACGTTCCCTGGCGGCTCCCGCTTCGCGAAGATCTGCTGTCGGGGACCCATCGTGCACCCTTCTTACCCTCATTGGCTTTGACGGCTTGGCTATTGAGTCCCAGGTGCTGAGGGATAGGGGCGTTTCTGACTCCGTGTCCCCTACCATGCTTAAGGCGCGTAAGTGTACGTCGCGCAAGATATATCATCGCACCTGGAAGGCTTATATTGCCTGGTGTGAGGCGGGGGGTTGGAACACCCGCTCTTTCTCTATATCCCGGGTGCTGGTCTTCTTGCAGCAAGGCCTGGATAACAATTTGGCTTTGAGTACACTCAAGGGTCAGATTTCGGCTCTGGCGATTCTTTTTCAACGTGCTTTAGCTACGCATTCTTTGATGCGTACATTTGTATAGGGTGCACGTCACGTATCTCCTCAGAAACGGTCGCCGTTGGCACCGTGGGTTTTTAAATGTAGTACTTTTTTTACTGCAGAAACCGCCATATGAGAAAATCAGGGATATTCTCTTACAATTGCTGTCACTATGGGCTATTTGTAGACACCTGACCATGGTTCTGGGCTCCAACCTCCCAAGGAGTCCAGGGCTTGCAAGGTAGAAGCCAGGGTGTGCATGTGTGCACTGGAGAAGCCTGAGAGTGCAGGTGTGAACTGAAAGCCAGAGACGCAAGCCTGAGTTGGCTGACAGGAGTCAGGAGGGCTCCATGTTGGAGCCGGAGCAGTGGTCCTACTGTTAAAGAGAGACAGGTGGCTTGGTATTTTTATTTGCTATGTTGCATGTGTAAGCCAGGAGGCTGAATATACCATTATTGGATGCAGATGGTGAAGAAAAACCCCCTGCGAGGGAAACCGCTCTGTTTTGTTTTTCTATACTTTCTTTATTAAAAGTGGGCCAACAAGCCCTGAAAAGGAACATTTGGTGTGGACTGTACTCACTAACAGGCGCTACGCTTGAGCTAAACAACCCCCAATATTACAAGATATATATATATATATATATATATACACACACACACATATATATATATATATATATATATATATATATATATATATATATATACACACATATACTAGCCTATTGTGTGACACTTACCTGCATTGGTCCCTGCAGTTGGAAGCGTCCATCTTCACCCCTCTTCCTTCCGGGGCAGTGGTCTCCGGCTCTGTGATTTACCGGAGCCGCATGAATTCACTCCTGTGCATGCTCACGGGAGCCCCCAATCGCATCACAATGTTAGTGAAGGAACGGCACGGAGGCCGTTTCTTCACTGCGCATGTGCCAGATGACGTGGGCACATCACAGTACACTACATATCTCGTAAACTGTGCAGGTTTAGGAAATATGCAGGGAAATTACAGGTAAGCCTTATTATAGGCTTACCTGTAGGTTAAAGTAGTTGTCATGAGTTGACAACTACTTTAATTGAACAAGCTGTTGCACCAGATTTTGCACTCTCCGCCAATTTTAGTAAATCAACCCCAATGCCTTTTTCAGGAAAGGCGTTGCATATTTCAGCAGGACAATGCTAAACCACAGACTGCATCTATTACAACA
>BLSH010464798.1:1929658-1941246 GCA_018402905.1 Glandirana rugosa
GCATGCCATTTCAGATGTTCGAACCTTTCTAGTCAAACATTTGCCTATGTTTTGACCGATTTTCTGGTTTAACCACATGGGGTTCCAAGTCACAACCCTGGGAATGAAAAGTTATATATATATTTACTATATCCCAGACCCTAATTTTGCATGGTAAAGTCACAAACGTCTACTGTGGTTCGATACGTCACCTTATTGCAGGAACGTCCTACAGAGGTTGAATGTTCGTCTGGAGTTACGTGACAGATTTACCCGTTGATACACCGTTTACTCCAAATTGGCGAACGGCTGCCGACTAGCCGTTAACTGCCGCTGTTGCGCGCGCTCACAGTGGCTCTGTATCGCGGCCGCCGTCGAATGACGGCGATTCGCGTTACAGAGCCACATTGTCGCCGTCAATTGCCGATCAGCCGTCGGCAAGCGGTTAAACCTCATTTGCCACATAGTTGCCCATTTAGACAGTGCATTGAGGTCTGCTTGTAAGTTGGAGACATCCTGCAAGGACGTTATTCCACTGCATAGCTTGGTGTCATCTGCAAACACTGAAATGGTACGTTTTAATCCCAGACCCTATATCATTTATATATATATTGAAAAGTAAGGGTCCCAACACTGAACCTTGGGGTACACCAATTTGGTCTTTTAGCCAGTTTTGTATCCGTTTACAAACTGATCTTTCCAAGCTTGTAGACTTTACCGTACGCATTAGCCATGTGTGGGGAACAGTGTTAAACGCTTTTGCAAAATCCAAGTATACCACGTCCACAGCCACCCCTTTGTCCAAGGTTTTACTTAACTCCTCATAAAAAGAAATCAGGTTTGTTTGACAATTTCTGTCTTTCATGAATCCATGCTGTCTGTTGCTTAAAACATTTTTTCCAACAAGAACTCATCTATGTGGTCTTTTATTAAACTCTCCAGTATCTTCCCAGCTATAGAAGTTAAACTAACAGGTCTATAGTTACTTTGTAAAGACTTTGATCCATTTTTAAATATGGGCTCCACATTGGCCCTACACCAATCCAGTGGTACTATTCCAGTCATTAAGCAGTCCCTAAAAATTATATACAATGGCTTTGAAATGACAGAACTCAGTTCCTTTAGGATCTGGTCCAGGTGCTTTATCTGCCTTTATTCTGTCTAAATACTTCTGGACCATTTCACTTTTGAGTCATTTTGGATCATTTGGGGCTGTGTCACTACCCACCCCCATTAGGGACATGAGCTCCCCCATGCTCCTTTGTATACACAGAGCTGAAGAATGTATTTTTAATAAGTTTGCCTTCTCTTTGTCCCCAGTCACGCACTCAAGATTATTTTGTAAAGGGCCTACATGCTCAGACCTGACCTTTTTACTATTAATATATTTGAAGAATTTTTTGGGGTTTGTCCTCCTATCTTTTGCAATCTGTCGTTCGTTGTGAATTTTTGCACCCTTGATTTCCTTTCTACATATTCTGTTATATTCTTTGTAACATTTAAAAGATGACAGTGTTCCCTCATTTTTATATTTTTTAAATGCTCTTTTCTTATCATTTATAACTTTTTTAACTTTGGCAGTGAGCCACATAGGTTTTCTTTTTAGCCTTTTAAACGTATTGGCCATGGGAATATACTTTGCAGTGAGTTCGCATACAGTTTTTTTAAAAAAAATCCCAATTCTGTTCTGTGTTCATCGATGCCAATATTCCCTCCCAGTCTAAGTCCTGGAGAGCAGCCCTCATCTTTGTAAAATTTGCTCTCTTAAAATTAAGTGTTTTTATTTTTCCCGTATGTTTGTTGCTTGCAGCTTACATTAAATGAAATCATGTTATGTTCACTGTTATCCAGATGTTCTTTTATATGAATATTGGTAATAAGCTCTGCTTGGTTTGAGATTACCAGGTCCAGCAAAGCGTCATTCCTTGTTGAGGCCTCAATAAACTGGACCATAAAATTGTCCTGTAATAGGTTTATAAATTTTTGCCCTTTAGCTGTCCCAGCAGTGCCATTACTCCAGTTAATTTCCGGGTAGTTAAAATCCCCCATTATTATCACTGTCCCAGCCCTTGCAGCTCTTTCCATCTCTGCAAGGAGCAGAGTCTCCACCTCCTCTTTAACACTGGGAGGTCTATAACAAATTCCAATGATAACCTTGTAGTGTGCACACCCATATGCAGATCTACCCATAATGCTTCAGACTCATCACACTCTTCATCAACTAGGTCCTCATTCACACTCACTTTGAGATCACTTCTCACATAGAGACAGACACCCCCACCCTTCCGTTTTACCCTGTCTTTCTGAAAGAGAGCATAGCCAGGAATATTAATAGCCCAGTCGTCAAGAATGAAGCCAAGATTCAGCTATACCAATTAAATCATAATTCTCCTCATACACCAGAGCTTCCAACTCACCTATTTTGCTTGGCAGACTCCTGGCATTGGTGAATAAACACTTTAATTCACTGCCACATTTTGCGCATGTATGTTGCATATTTTTAATTTTAGTACAAACAGTACCATTTCCAATGGTTGATTGTAACATGGGAACCTTCATATCATCATCCTTAGCCTCATCTTTCCCCATTCCACCCACCAATAGGGGCTGACCCCTGTCTGACCTGTCTACACCATTATAATCTAATGCACCCTCTACAGCTAATAGCTCCAAGTACCATAGAGTAAGAAAATAAGAGCATATTTTGGGTGAACATATTTCAGGAGAAAGTTGCATTATATAGTCCTTGAATTTTGGCTGGAGAGATACCTTGAAGGGCAACTCCACTTTTGTGAGGAAAAAAATATGCAAAAAAAAAATAAAAAAAATAAAATAAAAATAAATATATATATAGCGCATACAATTGTGACTCAAGTTATATTGTAATTGAATGTTATTAAAAATTACCTCTCCGTATCCAGGCTCGTCAGCGCTTTTGGATAAGGGTACAGTCCTTTCTATTTACAGTTACGATGGTCAATATTGCTAAAGATGCAAGTATTGCCCTACTGAACAAACCGGTCAAAAGTGTCCCGTGACAGACACAAGCCTTAAAGTGGAGTTCCACCCAAAAGTGGAACTTCTGCTTTAAGTGTTGGTGACCCCCTGACATGCCACAATTAGCATGTAATTTTTTTGGGGGGAGCAGATACTTGGTTTTGACAGGTATTCAGCTCCCACTTCCTCTTCTGGCTCTACGGCGCCAGAAGGAAGTTCACTTCTCCCCCCTCCCGGCAATCTTCTGTGGCTTGCACATTCGCACTCTGCGCCCAACTTTGAAACCACAGCCGGAAGCCTACAGTTTCAATGATAGCGCTGCACAGAAGAGGGGGAGGGGAGCGAGGCAGCGGGCGGCCACATCGCTGGACCAGGGGACAGGTAAGTGTCTGATTATTAAAAGTTAGCAGCTACACTTTTTGTAGCTGCTGACTTTTAAATGGGTGGTACTCCACTTTAATATACTTGTTTATGTTTAGCGCTATTGTGACCTCATGAAAAAGTCCAGTTATAGATAAAGCTTTAATGAAATGTAAACTCTTGTGGATCATGTTAAATGAAAAATTGTCAGTTTCTTGCGAGATAAACAATCCCTCGTCAAAAAATTTGGTCCTTCCGGCTTGCCTATTTGCAAGTTCCAAACACACGGAGCTGACTTTGGACGGATTCATCTTCTTTCTTTCTCTTTTCCTTATTTTTCCTTTTCTTTTTTTCTTTCCTTGCCAGTCATGTGACTGTTGCCTCCTCTTATCCTTTCCCCTTCCTCACCTATGTTACGTATGCTATTAGCTGTGAGGAGTTGTGACCCCCATTAAGGACTAAAGTGATTCTTGACAATGGAGAGAGTTTTTGAAATTTTATAAAATAAGTTATTATTCTGCCATTTTGTAGACCACTTAAAGCAGAGTTCCACCCAAAAGTGGAACTTCTGCTGATTGTATTCCCCCCCCCCCCCCCTCAGGTGTCACATTTGACACCTTTCTGGAGGGGGGACACCTGTCTTTAGTCTTTTCTTTTGCACACATCCGGGAGCTCGGGCCGGCGGCCATGGCCGATGACGTCAGCAACCCGGCTCCCTCCTCGCTCCCGCCTGACCAATAGCAGAGCGCAGTATTTGTCCGCTGCCGTGTATAAACGGAGTTCTAAGTACCAGATATGGCATGTTTAGTGGATGCTGGATACGTGAATTATATATAAGAATATAAGCAATAATACACATCTCCTTATATGGGTAATGTAAAATACAGATGGCAACCCACCTGGGTGGAAAAAAGAAGGGAGACACCATGAGACATCTATGGCTGGTTATTAGAGGATTTTAAGCTCAGACACAGCCTTGGCGTCTCATGGTGGCAAACACAGAGAACTTCTACTCCACAGGATTGAGGTAACACTTACACCGGCACTAAAAGAATACTTTATCCACTGACACTCATGTAAGCTTCATGCACATCACTATACTTATTATTCAATTGCCTGATTTATTTACTCTAATTTACTATATGAGTATAATTTGTAATTCTGTTTACCTGCAGTCGTTTCGGACAAGGTCCAGATGTATCTTTTCAGCGAAACGCGTCAACCTTAATGACTATTACTGCACACAGTGTTTTTTTGGTATTACATATCAATATCAGTTCTACTGCCTTGTAGTCCTATAGACTGTTTTTTACATTGTTCACCTGATACGCTCCTTTGTCACAGGAGCATTGCCCTGTACACGTTTTTAGCTATATATCAATAAAATTTTTATACATATGTTCTCTATTAGTCTCGTGTGTGCCCATAAAGTCCACTCTTGTTTCTTTCATGTGTGGGTGTCCCACATATGAAAGGTTTTTTCCATTTTACCCACTAGGACAGTGGCATGCCATGAAAGGCAATTTTTGCTGTTTTCTTTCAGTTGTGGGCGGACCTCCGCTTTAATAGAGGTTATGTATTTTTGATGTTTTAGGCTTCATGGTCCTAATGTATACCGTAGGTAGACCCGACAAGCCGTCTTTGCAATGGCTTTCTTTTATTTATAATGTTTTTATTGGTCCACATTATGCAACTTTTCATTGCATGTTTGATCTCCCTATTTCTGTGCATTTATATGGGGCCTCATTGATGGCTCATTCAATTTGTTTTGGTCCTTTCTTGTTTCTCCCCCCTTCTTCTTTTAAGTATCTACGTTGTATGTACAGAGCTTTGCGAGGATTTTTTGCCGCTCTGCTTTGTATTGCTCCTCCTTTGTCTACAGAAAACATATAATAAAAACAATAGAACAACAAACAGAAAAATTACCTTTCCTTTTCAATCTGCAGTGCTATCATTTTTCGTAAAATGCAATGCAATATGGCTACCTGGACTGTACAGAGCACCCCCTAGAAATGTAATTCCCTGCTTGGGTGGTTGGCTGACTGATTTTTCGTGAAGTCTGCACTAATATACAAGTCAGATTTTTGGCATCCCCTGCAACAAAAATGTCATTTTTGGTGAGATGCTCCCAAAGGGAAATCACATCTCAGAGATGCAGACCTCGCCAATGTCCTCATTAGAGCCCTGCAGTTGCAGCAGCTGATTGATGATTATAAAGTGACTCCCATACAGATTCACTGTGCACATGAACACAGACAAACAGCTATATGTTCAGAATAACAAAAGGTAGGAATCTATAACAATCCTTGCAATGTACATGGAACACCCAAAGGGGAATGTTTTTTTCTCAAAAAATGTGGAATTGCTCTTTAATAATTTTCCTGTCCTAGAATAACAACTTTTCTCCTCCAATGATTGATGCATTGAGTGAGTGAGGCTAGATTCACATCACTTTGGCTGCATTCTAGATGTAGGGATAGAGCTCACCAGAGCCAACAGAAAGCCTGGAATTGTGTAGTAATTTAAATAAAATTTTATTGCGGAACAGAGCCAATCTTCCAATTAGAACAATGTGACAGCGAAAAAACACAATAAAACTCACTGAGAGCTGCTGACGACTCAAAATTGCACAGTAGGTTATTTCACCGACCATATCAAAGGTCTGCCAACATCCCGCTTAGAGCAATAGACAAAAGTATTCCCCCAGTACAGTAATGGGACTTTTAAACGGCAGTACATATATCAAGACATGAAGTAAACTCACTGTATGTTTTATTAATTACAAACTTACACATAAAGCTGTAAATCATAAGGTCATATACACATATACATTTTAAAAGGACATCATGTGGCATATGTATGCATAACAAGATAAAAACCTATGTAGTGATACAGAGCAGTTGGCTTGGGCATGAGCCCAACATGTTTCGGGACAGTAACCCTTCTTCAGGGGAGATCATATATCCCCAAGATGAATGCTCTAAAAAGACATACACAGGACATTATAAGCCACCATTCACAATATACATGGCATTGGACCAGGGGAATATCATGAGAGACTACTTACCACACACCACAGAGAAGAGCGTACACACCACACCACAGAAGCCTCCGGGCAAAGGTCCAAAAAGGGCGGGGGAACATGGAGGAAAAAGGCACAGGGCCCCTGGTCAGAGAGGATCCAAGGATGGATCGATGGAACAAGGAGCACAGTATTCCCCTCCCAGGAAACAGTTTAAGGGCTGGAAAACCACCATAAGGACCCCCCAAAAAACACACGGCAAAGCCATAAGCGGGAGGGAACCCCCACACTGATGGTGACGGCCTCAGATGGAGTGATACATCTCTACCTAAAAAAATAAAAATAAAAAGAGACGCATGTATGTATATATTTGAAAGTCATTCCAATAAATGACACATAGAGTAGTCCATAGTATTGGCATACAAATCCCATAACCTCCTACTCAAGAAGAGGGGGAGGAAGGAGTTATATAATATGGGGAACATAGCCCCAAATTTTTTTAAGGTGCACACAAACAAGGTGTGACAACCCTAAATGTCCCTAGGCATCGCCAATGGCGTTAGGCCGGGGACAACATTGTATAGCTAAATATATGTTTTTAACCTCCTAAATAGATATGCCAAACAAAAAAACATCCCATGACCTCAAACAGGGATTAAAGCAAAAAATTCCCAATCAATCAATAGGAAGGTCAGTGAGTCTCAACCACAGAGATATTCATAAACAAGTTGTAAAAAGGAACCAACATTACCATTGATAAGGGAATTCAATCTCTTAACTCCTTTGCACAGGACGGCGACCGCCATGTTGTTCTCTGTCTGCGGCGCTTTATATGGGAGAAATGGCGCCAAAATGTGCGCGCGACTCCTGCCGTACGCAATTATGACGTCATCACGCCGTCCCGTCAAGTAACGCAGACCGCGTACTTGGTCAACTAAAGAGATGTAGTCCAAGGGCCACATGGAGCCGCACCGCCACCCTACGGCCGCCACCAGACTGTATATTGGCCACTAGAGGACCGGCGCCCCCTGTCGCACATCAAGGGCCTCACAGCCCAAGTAGAAGTCACCACTTAGAGCAGGACATACGGAAAGTGCAGATGTATAAAAGGAGCGGAAGAGAGAAGGAGAAAAAAGGAAGAGGAAAACGGGGCCTATGAAGTATCTGGCCAAACAGCATGGTCCACCATTGGACCACCGAAAAGACCAAAAGTCATGGCCAATATTGCCATATGAACTGCCAATATTGAATATTCCACCCGGGCCAAAAAAAACACCAGTGCAGGGACCCAGAATGAGTCCCCAGGGATCCATCCGCATGGCGCCCCCCCAGAGAACCAAGGGAGGGCGTCATGTAGAGGGGCCCCACCGGCACAGAGGAGAGATAGCGAACCCCAGCACCCCAGTGGAGTGGCCTGAGGTTCACTTCCTGCCAGCATCACCCAGCCCCCCAGACAACAAGGGCCCTGGGGGCCTGGGTGTGCCAGATGGTGGACACCAACTGAGCCCAGAGGGGGAGGGGAAAGGGTACAAAATCCCAACGGGGGACCCTACGACCAGGGCAAAAAAAAAGGGGGGGGGGAAGAGGTGGCATATGTGGTGGGGTGCACTGCCCAAAATCCATGGCGGTGGAAAGGAGATGTAACAAGAGAGATACACACATACAATAAAGTATACATCATATTCTTATTATCCGTGTTTCTACCAAAACTGCCAATCATGCACATATATAGGGGGATCAGGTGAAAACAACACACAACAACTAGGTATGGGCCCGAACCCATAGGTTGTTGCTATATGTTTTCCCTATCCCAACCACCCGAAGTGAATCCCTCCTGGAACGCTCTTTTGTCTCTCCAGAATTTCCTATCCTTAGTCGCCATGATCTCACGTGTGGTTCGATCAAGAGAAGCCTTAATCTTCTCCTCATGACTTCTGAAGGCGTCCAAGGATTTGAAAGGCTGCAGTTTTTGATATATAAGGTCAACATCCTTATCCAAGGAGGCCATTCTCCTACGGTATTCTTCAATTAGGAGCATCTAACGAACAGATGTAGTTTATGGTGCGCCACATTCAAGCATGGTTTTGTTACATAGACGATGTCTTTCTTATCTGGGAAGGTTCTGTGGACCTGCTGGAGGCTTTTCGGAGACAACTGAACAAAAATCATTTCAATTTGCAATTTTACCATGGTTTATGATTCCAAGAAAATAACATTCTTGGATATCACCATTCAAAAGGAGGATGATGGCAGCCTTTCAAGTGGACTTTATAGAAAACCAACAGCCGGTAAAACTGTCCTTCACGCGGACAGTTTTCACCTGTCACCACTAGTAAAATCCATTCCCTTTTCACAATATTTACGTTTGAAACGTAACTGTTCCAATCTAAAGCAAAAGGACAGCGAGGAAGGATAAATTACTAGGTTTATCACGAGATATAATAGGCAACATAAATCTATTAAAGCAATTATACAAAAACATTGGCATTTTGTTAACCTCAGATTCTCTTCTTAAGCCATATCTACCTTTAACTCCAATCATTACCTACCGTCGTGCACGATCACTTAGGGTTCAGTTGGTCAGCAGTGAATACGTTGGCCCCTTCCGGGGCGACCCCTGCAAACACAGGGGTACCTTCTCCTGTGGTGGTTGCTCAATTTGCAGATATAAGAAACACCCAGAATTCACCCATCCTGCCTTATGGCACCCCTCATAGGCCTCGTCATTTTGCCAACTGTAGGACCCCCTACGTGGTGTACCTTTTGGTGTGCCAGTGTGGGGGGTTCTTACAGAAAAAACCATACAGGAATTTTCCAAACGAGCTTTGAGACACATTGGCAACATCAATTCAGCAAACCCAGAGGCACCCCTGGGACGCCATGTTATCAAATGCCATCAGGGCCGCTGCCAAATTCTTTCCTTCCTTATCTTGGATCGGATACATTTGAATGCCAGAGGGGGGGACTGGGATAAGGTCACTTCACCCCCTGGCTTTAATGAGCACCTCAGCTTTAGACCTTTTCTAGAGGGATTCACTTCGGGTGGTTGGGATAGGGAAAACATATAACAACAACCGGGGGAGTTTTGGTTCGGGCCCATACCTAGTTGTTGTGTGTTATGTTTCCACCTGATCCCCTATATATGTGCATGATTGGCAGTTTTGGTAGAAACATGGATAATAAGAATATGATGTATACTTTATTGTATGTGTGTATCTCTCTTGTTACATCTCCTTTCCACCGCCATGGATTTTGGGCAGTGCGCCCCACCACATATGCCACCTCTTCCCCCTTTTTTTTTCCCCTGGTCGTAAGGCCCTTGTTGGGATTTTGTACCCTTTCCCCTCCCCCTCTGGGCTCGGTTGGTGTCCACCATCCGGTGCACCCAGGCCCCCAGGGCCCTTGTGGTCTGGGGGGCTGGGTAATGCTGGCGAGAAGTGAACCTCAGGTCCCTCCACTGGGGTGCTATCCCTCCTCTGCGCCGGTGGGGCCCCTCCGCATGACGCCCTCCCTTGGTTCTCTGGGGGGCGCCGCCGTGCGGATGGATCCCTGGGGACTTGTTCTGGGTCCCTGCACTGGTGTTTTTTTTGGCCCGGGTGGAATGTTCAATATTGACAGTTCATATGGCAATATTGGCCATGACTTTTGGTCTTTTCGGTGATCCAATGGTGGACCATGCTGTTTGGCCAGATACTTCATAGGCCCCGTTTTCCTTTCCCTTTTTTCTCCTTCTCTCTTGCTCTCCTTTTATACATCTGCACTTTCCGTATGTCCTGCTCTAAGTGGTGACTTCTACTTGGGCTGTGACTTGATGTGCGACAGGGCGCCGATCCTCTGGCGGCCAATATGCAGTCTGGTGGCGGCCGCCGGGTGGCGGTGCGGCTCCATGCGGCCCTTGGACTATACCTCTTTAGTTGACCACATACGTGGTCTGCGTTACTTGACGGTACGACGTGATGAGGGCAAGAGTCGCGCACACATTTTGGCGCTATTTCTCCCATATAAAGCGCCGGAGACGGCGAATAACATGGCGGTCGCCGTCCTGTGCAAAGGAGTTAGGGGATTGAATTCCCTTATCAGTGGTAGTGTTTGTTCCTTTTTACTACTTGTCTATAATTGTTCGGTGAACCATGGTTGTGAGAACGATCGCTGCAGGGTGGCTGTCATTTTTCATATACCTGGAGAGTGTTCCTGACTTTTGGATAATGTGACTAAACAGGCTCATGATTCCTTGCTATCTGGTAAGAAGATTGAGAGAGCACGGGGTGTAGTGTGTCATTCCATCTTCACACACTAACTGGTTTCGGTTTTTCCTATCATAGAAACCAAGAGACTATGTTTGTTTAATCACTGAAATATTTTTTAGCGCGGCACAAGGACTTTTATATATGGACTTTTATTGAAGAGAGACTTCACATTTGGCGCATTGAAGACTGTTTACTACTTCGTTTTTTATGTATGTTTCTGTTACATTTACTGGTGTTGCATTGTTTCACAATACAGTGTTGTACGTTTTTAGGTTTGGGTATATCAAACTTTGGCAGCAGCCACACATGTTATCACAGTGCAGATTCAGAAAAATATATTTATTAAGACTGCATGTTTTATTTTTACCCGGTGATTCTAAAATGACAAGTCTGAAAAAAGAAAACTGATGCAACCACCACATCTAAGGATTTTTACGCTTAACCCCTTGGCGCCGAGAGATGGGGTTTGTGACCATGTGATTGGCGGGCACATGATCGGCAAACTCCTGATTGTAAGAAGGGATAGGGAGCTTTTTGTGAGCCACTGGTCACTGTGCCGGGAATGCGCAGGGTGTCACGTGCCTGGTGGTAGAGTCTGGCTTATGCGGGGGCAACCTCTCTTGCGGCCCTGGTTCGAGAACCCCTGATAGTGGGAACAGGGAGCTCTGGAGCACAGGGGGGCACGAGGGCTGGACAATCTTCAGGTGGTAAGGAGAAGTCCAAGGTAGCTCGTGCAAGACGGGAGAATAGTGGTTCAGTCCGAGTTGGCAACTGGCAGGCGGTGCGGTACAACGGGATCAGGCAAACGGATGGTCGGGTTCAGGCAGGGTTGGTAACGTGCTGGCAACAGAAGTACAGGAGGAGCAGGCAAGCGGGTGGTCGTAGACAAGCCGGGGTCAGATGCAGGCAGATATCAACAGGTCCGAAGGAGAAGCCGGGGTCACAGGAACAGGAAGTCACACAGAAGTAGTCACCGGGGGGTC
>BLSH010464798.1:1970879-1998136 GCA_018402905.1 Glandirana rugosa
CTTTTGCACCGGACAACCCCTATGAATACCTGACTCAAACCCTTGGTGATTAAATTTACTATCGTAAGGAAGTAAAACTGTAAAAAATTGGCGGAGTCCTGGCGGGTGGCAGTTTACTACCGCCTCGCCAGGACGAGAGTGTCGCCCACCTGCAGTATACTGCAGGAGGGAAATTCGGCCCTAACGCGCGCTACCCCGCGCGCGTAGGGCCAAGACAGCCACAGCCGCACAGGACGAAGTGGCTGTCCCCACTTGTCGGTAACCAATACCGACAAGTGTTGTAGATCACAGCCGATCACAAGGTATCAGCCGCCGGCCGGCGGCTGATACTAGTGTCGGTGACAGACAGTGTTCCCCAGGAACACGCCGCCACCGACACGCACGCGCAGCGCACTCCCGATCGCGCGCATGCGCCGTGCGAACGGCGGGCGTGCCATTTGTGATCAGCTGTGACTTCGTCACGGCCGATCACGTTGTGAACAGCCATAACCAATGGCTGTTCACCCCTGTCGGTGAAGCAGGACACGCCGACACCGACAGAACCGGGATGCGCGCGCCCCATCGCGCGCAATCCCGGCTTAAAGGGAGGACGTCATATGACGTCCACCCGCTGTGAGAGCAGGACCGCTCCGCCATCATTTGACGGTGGGCGGTCCTGAGGCGGTTAAAAAATGTCAAAATGAAGGAATGCTATCATTTAAATTAGTGGTTCCCAAACTCAGTCCATAAGTATCCCCAACAGGCCACGTTTTCCTTTATCTTGCACAAGTGCTTTAAATCAGTCAATGGCTTGGTATTTTGGACAGCTATTTTATCTAAGAGAAATTTCCATAACATGGCCTGCTGTGGGTAATTGAGGACCGAGCTTGAGAATCACTGATTTAAATGTTTACCAGGAATATAACCAAATATGTAAAAAAGGAAATCAAGGCTGCAAAATTTCAAAACAAACAACAGATTGCAAAAGAGAGTAAGACAAACCCAAAGAAATTCTTCAAATATATTAATAGTAAAAAGGTCAGGTCTGAGCATGTGGGCCCCTTTACAAAATAATCTAGAGTGGGAGGCTGGGGACAAAGAGAAGGCACATTTATTAAATACTTTCTTCCATTAAGCAAAGGAGCACGGGGGACCTCGTGTACTTAATGGGTCATAATTACCACAATTGCTCAAAATTAACATGTTCAGAAATATTTAGATAAAGTTGTATGCTAAAGTTTCGGGACCCCTGACAATTTCCATGATTGTCATTTATAAATATTTAGGTGTTTGGATCAGCAATTTCATTTTGATCTATCAAATAACGGAAGGACACAGTAATATTTCAGTAGTGAAATGAGGTTTATTGGATTAACAGAAAATGCACAATATGCGTCGAAATGAAATTAGGTGCATAAATTTGGGCACCCCAACAGAACAATCACATCAATATTTAGTAGAGCCTCCTTTAGCAGAAATAACAGCCTCTAGAAGCTTCCTATAGCCTGTAATGAGTGTCTGGATTCTGGATGAATGTATTTTGTACCATTCCTCCTAACAAATCATCTCCTGTTCAGTTAGGTTTGATGGTTGCTGAGCATGGACAGCCCGTTTCAAATCACCCCACAGATGTTCAATGATATTCAGGTCTGGGGACTGGGATGGCCATTCCAGAACATTGTACTTGTTCCTCTGCATAAATGCCCGAGTAGATTTTGAGTAGTGTTTTGGGTCGTTGTCTTGTTGAAATCTCCAACCCCGGCGTAACTTCAACCTCGTGACTGATTCCTCAACATTATTCTCAAGAATCTGCTGATATTGAGTGGAATCCATGCGACCCTCAACGTTAACCAGATTCCCAGTACTGTCACTGGCCACACAGCCCCACAGCATGATGGAATCTCCACCAAATTTTACTGTGGGTAGCAAGCGTTTTTTTTGGATGCTCTGTTCTTTTGCTGCCATGCATAATGCCCCTTTTTATGACCAAAATGAAGCTGGCTTGTCCAAATGTACGTTTGCATACCTCAAGCGACTCCGTTTGTGGCGTATGTGCACAAAAGGCTTCTTTCGCATTACTCTCCCATACAGCTTCTCCCTGTACAAAGTGTGCTGAATTGTTGAATGATGCACAGTGACACCATCTGCAGCAAGTTGATGTTGGAGGTGGTCTGTGGGCTGTTTTTGACCGTTCTCACCATCCTTCGCCTTTGCCTCTCCAATATTTTATGTGGCCTGCCCCTTCTGGCCTTAACAAGAACTGTGCCTGTGGTCTTCCATTTCCTCACAGTGGACACTGACAGCTTATATCTGCGATAACTTTTTGTAGCCTTCCCCTAAACCATAATGTAGAACAATCTTTGTTTTCAGGTCATTTGAGAGTTGTTTTGAGGCCCCCATGTTGCAACTCTTCAAAGAAGAGAACAACAACTTGCAATTGGCGACCTTAAATACCTTTTCTCATGATTGGATGCACTTGTCTGTGAAGTTCAAGGCTTAATGAGCTCACCAAACCAGTTGTGTGTTCCAATTAATCAGTGCTAAGTAGTTACAGGTATTCAAATCAACAAAATGACAAGGGTGCCAAAATGTATGCACCTGTCTAATTTCCTTTTAATGCATATTGCATATTTTCTGTTAATCCAATAAACCTCATTTCACTACTGAAACATTACTGTGTCCTTCAGTTATTTGATAGATCAAAATGAAATTGCTGATCCAAACACCCAAATATTTATAAATGACAATCATGGAAATTGTCAGGGGTTCCTAAACTTTAGCACACAACTGTATACAGTAATAAAGGACCAGATGGCATACACCCACAGATCTAAAAGAATTGAGCTCTGTTGTTCGTAAGCCATTGTTTCTAATTTTTACGGACTCTTAAACCACTTAAGGACCGAGCCTCTTACTGAGATTTGGTATTTACAAGTTAATATCCGTTCTTTTTGCTAGAAAATTACTTAGGAAAAATAAAATTTTGGGGGGGTTCTGACATCCTAGAGAATAAAATGGCGATCGTTGTAATACTTTGTCACACTGTATTTGAGCAGCGGTCTTACAAGTCTTACAAGTGCAATTTCTTTGTAAGAAATGCACTTTTTTGAATTAAATAAGACAACCGTAAAGTTAGCCCATTGTGAACGATAATGTTACATAGTGTAAACGGTTACCCAACATGTCATGCTTAAAAATTGTGCCAGCTCGTGGAAAGGTGACAAACTTTGTCACTTAAAAATCATGGGTTTTAAATGCTTAGCCATTAAAATGCATCATATCCAGTAGAAAAGGTCAGCCTGATGAAACATAAATCTAGTACTGGTGTATTCACATCTAAATTTCATTGAGCAACTTTGTATCATTTTGCATGTTGTTTGGGTAAGGGGTACATCCTGTAGAGCCTGGGGTCCCCCAAATAGGGAAAAAACCCACTGGAGAATAAGCCCTCCAGCAACTCCTGGTGAGAACCAAGAATCTCACATTACCCATAATGTAGTTAGCTGTAAGATGCTACTCAGGTGCAGGGTCATGGTCTATACCTGAGGTACCCAGAGCCTGAATATCCCCCTGATAGTATGCTCGGTTGCTGAAATTTCCGTGCATCCCTTGTCACCACACCATCAAAGTACCTGTCACAGCCCATCAAAATACATGTCACCTGCCCATCAAAGTACCTGAGTACCTGTCACCTGCCCATCAACGTACCCGAGTACCTGTCACCATCTCATCAAAGTACCCGAGTACCTGTCACCAATCCATCAGAGTACCCGAGTACCTGTCACCAGCCCATCAGAGTACCCTAGTACCTATCTGCAGCCCATCAGAGTACCCGAGTACCTGTCACCAGCCCATCAGAGTACCCGAGTACCTGTCACCAGCCCATCAGAGTACCCTAGTACCTATATGCAGCCCATCAGAGTACCATAGTACCTGTGACCAGCCCATGCCTCATAAAATATATATTGTGGTGTTTACTTTCCAAAATGGGGTAATTTTGTGGGTAATTCTACTGTCCTGGTGCTCCAGGACCTTCAAAAGTGTGATAGGTAGGACTGAAATTAGATGTGTAATTTATGCTCCTAGAACGCCTGAAGGTACCACTTCAATGCTGGACCTCTCTATGTGGCCAGGCTGTGTAAAAGTCTCATACATGTGGTATCACCATACTCGGGACCAATAGCAGAATATATTTTGGGGTGTAATTTTTGCTATGTACATGCTATGTGTTAGAAATACCTTCTAAATTGACCACTTTGTGTAAAAATAAAAGCGTTTTCATTTTCTTTCCACGTTTTTCGAAGACTTGGGAAAAATAATGAACCATTCAAAAGACTCATAATGCCTCATAGAATATAAGTTGGGGTGTTTGCTTTCCAAAATGGGGTCATTTTGTGGGTAATTCCATTGTCCTGGTGCTCCAGGGCCTTCAAAAGTGTAATAGGTGGTTAGGAAATTTTATGTGAAATTTATGCTCCTAGAACGCTTGACGGTGCTCCCTGCATGTTGGACCTCTATGTGGCCATACTGTGAAAAAGTCACACACATGTGGTATCGCTATACTGGTATGTAGTTGGAAGTATGCATATGCTGTGTGTGAGTAATAACTTATGACAATTTTGTGTAAAATAAAAAAATAATAATTTCTTTATATTCAAAAGAATTGTGGGAAAAAATACAACTTCAAAAAACTCGCCATGTGCATGAAACCATCATTTTAATAACATACACAGCGCCTCCCCTGTTAAAAGTATAATGGGATCCTGGTGAATACACAGGTGCGTGTATGTGCCTAGCAGACACTACTACATACACCTAGGGCTGCTGCCTTCAGATGTACATCTATTGAAAGCTTATTATGAGGGTGGGCAGTGCCACTAAGTACTCATGCCAGTGTATGGCCAATTAACCATACAAATATGTGCTCCTACTGGGTGACTGAAAAATATAAGTACAACAAACTAAACAAAAAAATATAATCTGCTTAGTGCATCAAATTAACAAACAAAACCATAACTGAGCCAAAGCACTTATAAAGTGTTAAAAGTGCCTGTAAAGTGCTTCATCAATGCATACCCGATAGGTCACTGCAGACTCTCTTGGGAAAGCAAAAATAGAATAAGTGTCATAACAATTGCATAAAAACAATTTCATAACCAAAGCGCTTGTAAAGTGCCCAAGTGCTTAAAAGTGCTACTAAATATACAACCAAATAAGTCCATATTGAATCTCATAAAAAACAGATGAAGATTAAATGGGTATCACATTGGTTCTACAAAAGCAATATATAAACCAAAGCGCTTATAAAGTGTCCAAGTGCTGGAAAGTGTTGCTGACAGTGAATAACCAACAGATTCTTCAAAGGTGAAAAAGTGCAAACAAGGTGCTCCTTAACGTGCTGAAAGGGTTACTTCAAGTGGGACATGCTGTCTGTGCCAAAAACCCCCCTCTGTGTCCCCACTCACCAGAGACTATTGACCATCTGCTTTTCAGTCAGAGGTCAAAAACGGCTTGTGTCAGTGGGGAGATGCAGCAGGTACCCGAATGTTGGATATTATATCAAACTCTTCAGCACATAAGATTGTTGGAATGGTGCCTGTAAGGCTCGGAGGACAAAAGGAAAGCTAATTCTGTAAGTTACTCTCCATTTGCGCAATAAAACTTTTTTTGGCGGTCTACACATGAGCTTTCCTTTTGTCCTCCGAGCCTTACAGGCACCATTCCAACAATCTTATGTGCTGAAGAGTTTGATATAATATCAAACATTCGGGTACCTGCTGCATCTCCCCACTGACACAAGCCGTTTTTGACCTCTGACTGAAAAGCAGATGGTCAATAGTCTCTGGTGAGTGGGGACACAGAGGGGGGTTTTTGGCACAGACTGCATGTCCCACTTGAAGTAACCCTTTCAGCACGTTAAGGAGCACCTTGTTTGCACTTTTTCACCTTTGAAGAATCTGTTGGTTATTCACTGTCAGCAACACTTTCCAGCACTTGGACACTTTATAAGCGCTTTGGTTTATATATTGCTTTTGTAGAACCAATGTGACACCCATTTAATCTTCATCTGTTTTTTATGAGCTTCAATATGGACTTATTTGGTTGTAGATTTAGTAGCACTTTTAAGCACTTGGGCACTTTACAAGCGCTTTGGTTATGAAATTGTTTTTATGCAATTGTTATGACACTTATTCTATTTTTGCTTTCCCAAGAGAGTCTGCAGTGACCTATCGGGTATGCATTGATGAATCACTTTACAGGCACTTTTGACACTTTATAAGTGCTTTGGCTCAGTTATGGTTTTGTTTGTTAATTTGATGCACTAAGCAGATTATATTTTTTGTTTAGTTTGTTGTACTTATATTTTTCAGTCACCCAGTAGGAGCACATATTTGTATGGTTAATTGGCCATACACTGGCATGAGTACTTAGTGGCGCTGCCCACCCTCATAATAAGCTTTCATGAAACCATCATTGTAATGTCACTGCTGATGTCGGGGGGCGGGACCGAACAGCTAGCAAACATCAGCCAATGGGATAGGGGCTGGGCGGGAGTTAGCTGTTCGGTCCCGCCCCCCGGCATCAACAGTAAAATCTGACAGCTTGTGAGTCTCTCTCTGCAAGCAATGATGTTACAATGATCGTTTCAAGCACAGAACGGCTCTTACAAGCTGCTATCTGTGCAATGTGATACACTCCTCATCTCTTCCATATGCACAGAACCCCGGGGCTGACCCCTCCCCCTTTCGACATTCCAATCGGCATTTTTTTTCTTTCGGCAATATGCCGAAAACACAATTTTTGGCTGAAATATTTTGGTTGCCGACATTTCGGTGCATCCCTAGTCACCACCCCATCAAAGTACCTGTCACAGCCCATGAAAGTACATGTCACCTGCCCATCAAAGTACCCGAGTACCTGTCACCTGCCAATCAACGTACCTGAGTACCTGCTGTGTGTGAGAAATAACTTATGACAATTTTGTGAAAAAAAAAAAACATATTCAAAAGAATTGTGGGAAAAAAAATACAACTTCAAAAAACTCGCTATGCCTCTTACTGAATACCTTAGAATGTCTACTTTTCAAAAAAGGGGTCATTTGGGGGGTATTTGTACTTTTCTGGCATTTCAGGGCCTCAAGAATGAGATAGGCCATCAGTACATCAGGTGTGATCAATTGTCGATGATTGGCACTATAGCTTGTAGACGTTATAACTTTCACACAGACCAAGTAAATGCACTTTTTTGGGTAATTTTTACCAAAGATTTGTAGCAGTATTGGCTTTGGGCCAAATTAAAACAGAGGTCTGCCTGAAAAAAAATTAAGTCAGCAGCTACACATACTGTAGCTGCTGACTTTTAATAATAGGACACTTACCTGTCCTGGAGTCCAGCGATGTCGGCACCCGCCGCAAATCTTCGGATCCATTGCGGGTAATGGAACCCTGACATGTAGCATTACTGCTTCACGCCGGCACCTTACTGCGCATGCGCGAGGCTACGCCAGGTGGCCAGTAGCAGAGCGAGGAGGGAGCCAGGCTGCTGACGTCAGCTGCCGCGGCTGCCGACCCGAGCTCTCCCGGATGTATGGAGAATGACACCTGTCTAAAAACAGGTGTCCTCTCGCCCCCCCCACCACCCGAAAGGTGCCAAATGTGACACCTGAGGAGGGGGGGGGGAATCCAACCAGCGGAAGAACCACTTTTGGGTGGAACTCCGCTTTAATGAACAAAAATGACTGTTTTATCATAGAAAAAATAAAAAAAGGTGTAATTGTCATTCAAAGTGTGAAAGCACTGAATGCTGAAAATTGGTCTGGGAAGGACAATTGGATCTCTTCTGAGTATCGCTCCATACTCCTGTACAACTCATCCTATCTTCTGAGTATCGCTCCATACTCCTCCTACTGTACATCGCTTCCTATCCTCTGAGAATCACTCCATACTCCTCCTGTACAGGCGGTCCCCTAGTTACAGACATTCAACTTACAAACGACTCCTACTTACAAAGGAGGTAGACAACAGGAAGTGAGAGGAAATCTCCCCCTAGGAAGGGAAATTCACTCCTGTAAGAGTTATTATTGAAAAAAGGTTTCTCCACTGATGCTTTATCCGCAAGGTTTGTTTCCAAAACAACCCAAAAAGTTCAAAATTCAATTATCATTGCGACAGGAAGTAAGGTGAAATGTTCTGAACAGAAACATAGACAGCAAAACAAACATTACAGGGGTGTTAACCCTTCCCTATGCTATCCAAAAAGTTTAAAAATAGTTTTTTTGGCTGAAGCTACACTTAAAAAATATACCTGTCCCGACTTACAAACAAATTCAACTTAAGAACAAACCTACAGTCCCTATCTTGTTTGTAACCTGGGGACCACCTTTACATTGCTTCCTATCTTCGGAGTATTGCTCCACACTCCTCCTGTACATCACTTCCTATCTTCTGCGCATCACTCCACACTCCTCCTGTACATCACTTTCTATCTTCTGAGCATTGCTCCACACTCCTCCTGTACATCACTTCCTATCTTCTGAGAATCACTCCATACTCCTCCTGTACATCACTTCCTATCTTCTGCGCATCGCTCCCCACTCCTCCTGTACATCACTTCCTATCTTCTGAGCCTCGCTCCACATTCCTCCTGTACATCGCTACCTATCTTCTAAGTATCCCTCCACACTGCTCCTGTACATCACTTGCGATCTTCTGAGCATTGCTCCACACTCCTCCTGTACATTGCTTCCTTTCTTCTGAGTATTGCTCCATACTCCTCCTGTACATTGCTTCCTATCTTCAGTAGGGCAGTGGAGGGTGTCAGTAGAGCAATGGAGGGTGTCAGTAGAGCAGTGGCGGGTGTCAGTAGAGCAGTGGAGGGTATCAGTAGAGCAGTGGAGGTTGTCCGTAGAGCAGTGGAAGGTGTCAGTAGGACAGTGGACGGTGTCAGTAGGACAGTGGACGGTGTCAGTAGGACAGTGGACGGTGTCAGTAGGACAGTGGACGGTGTCAGTAGGACAGTGGGCGCTGTCAGTAGGACAGTGGACGGTGTCAGTAGGTCAGTGGGCGGTGTCAGTAGGACAGTGGACTGTGTCAGTAGGACAGTGGACGGTGTCAGTGGGACAGTGGACTGTGTCAGTAGAGCATTGGCCGGTGTCAGTAGGACAGTGGCCGGTGTCAGTAGGACAGTGGCCGGTGTCAGTAGGGCAGTGAAGGGTGTCAGTAGGGCAGTGGACGGTGTCAGTATTTTTTTTTATTTCTATGTATTTTTTTTTTCTTCATTTTTTATCACAATCCTTTCTGGGGGGGTGGAGGGACTTGTTGCTCTGAAATGTTCTGAAACAGAAACATAGACAGCAAAACAAACATTACAGGGGTGTTCCCAATGCTATCCAAAAAGCTTAAAAATATTTTTTTTGGCTGAAGCTACACTTAAAAAATATATACCTGTCCCGACTTACAAACAAATTCAAGTTAAGAACAAACCTACAGTCCCTATCTTGTTTGTAACCTGGGGACCACCTTTACATTGCTTCCTATCTTCGGAGTATTTCTCCACACTCCTCCTGTACATCACTTCCTATCTTCTGCGCATTGCTCCACACTCCTCCTGTACATCACTTCCTATCTTCTGCGCATCGCTCCACACCTCCTGTACATCACTTTCTATCTTCTGAGCATCGCTACACACTCCTCCTGTACATCACTTCCTATCTTCTGAGCCTCACTCCACATTCCTCCTGTACATCGCTTCCTATCTTCTAAGTCTCTCTCAATACTCCTCCTGTACATCACTTCCTATCTTCTGAGCATCACTCCATACTCCTCCTGTACATCACTTCCTATCTTCTGAGCATCGCTCCATACTCCTCCTGTACATCACTTCCTATCTTCTGAGCATCGCTCCATACTCCTCCTGTACATCACTTGCTATCTTCTGAGCATCGCTCCACACTCCTCCTGTACATTGCTTCCTTTCTTCTAAATATTGCTCCATACTGCTGTACATCGTGTCGCTAGGGTCGGGGGAGGTGTCAGTAGTTTTTATTTATTTAATTTTTTACAATTCTATTTTTTGTATCATTTTTTAACATTTTTATTGCAATTTCTTTTTTTATCTGCCCCCTTGGGGGGGCTTTGGTGAGATGTCAGGGGGTCTAAACAGACCCCTAACATCTCCCTTTTGAAACAGAGAAAGGGACTGAAGACGCAGATTCCCCAGTCCCTTTCTCTGCATTGAAGATGAATGGACAGCGGCTGCCGTCCATTCATACACTGAAGCAGAGTGACACACAGATCACTGCTCAGTTATCACAGGACATAGGAGCGCTCGGTATCCCATTCAGACAAGGAGGGGGTCGGTAAATGACTTCTTTACCGACCCCTCTCCCTCCGCTTGACATCCTGACACAGGGGGATACAGCAGCTGAATGAGGACACGGAAGGGGGCTAGAGAAGATGGAGGAGGGTGGGGGGGGGGGGGTGGCAGAGGAGAACACGGGGGCTGGAGGTAGAGGAAGGAACAGGAACAGTCGGAGATGATCGGTGCAGGGAGGGAGGGACAGTTGCACACACCGATCTCCCTGCATAGGTTTTCATCATCATCTCTCCATCCCATGGCTGTCTGCTGAGTAGCCATGCAGGGAGTTCAGTGCTCACAGCTGTCCCCCCACAGCACCGATCAGCTCTGACTGCCAATGTTGTGTGCAGGGGGCCGCGAACGCGCTCTACTTCTGCCCAGAGCGTGTTCTGTCCCCTGTGCATGCTGCCAGCACAAGGGGAGGGTAATGGTGAGTGGGAGCCTGGTGACATCAAGGCTGCACCCACCTGGCACCGCGGATGTGACCCGCCCATGGAAATCAGAGTTTTGTGCGGCTCCATGCTCTAAAGGGGGTGACATCTGGAAGGTAAGATGTCACTAGGGAGGCTGCTATATATAACCGCTTTCCAATAATGCCATTAGTTCAGAATACTCTGTGGTGGGTTTACATCCACTTTAATGCATTCTCTGTATTAAGGTAAAAATTACCCTTTAATTGCAGCAATCCCAGGTCCCCCTCTTAAACACATACCCGAGTCCTCATATCGATCCAATGCTGTGCCTGGCTGCTGGCCGCCTCTCCCCTCTTCTTGCTCTCACAGGCTTTACTGAGAGCAGCAGAAGCCATTGGTTCCTGCTGCAGTCAGTCAAATCCTGGGAGGAGGGAATAGGAGCATGGCCAGGGCTGGCGGCCAGGCTGTGTGTGTTGTGACATTATGCAAGGCGCCATAATGGACGGTCGATACTTGTCGCCTCACATGCGATCATTTTAAGACAACTAGCGGGAGTCCAACTCGCATTTTGCTAGCCACCGTGGCAGAGCTGGTTCCGGCCCTGACTTTCTGGTCCACTCAAATCCCTCTACACCTGCATTTAATGACCAGGGAGAGAGCACAGGGGAGCTCTATCCTGGATCTCAGAGGGAGAAAGCTGAGCGAGGTCTGTCTGCTAATTTGGACTCAAAAATCAAGGTTTGCATTGTGCTTATGTTTTGTGGGTGTCAGGGACAGCCCCACACTGTAAAGAGAGGAACCTGAGTGTTTAGTTTAGCGCCAGACGTCAAGGTCTTGTTTTCTGTTTTTATGTGCTTTTGAGCCTGCAAACCTGTAAGAATTAATCTGGCAAGCCGGCAGATTTTTAAAGAAACTGACCTCCATGCTGAGTTTTTCCTCTGAAGAGTGATCCCCACAAGCGAATCCCCACACGTGGTGGACTCAGCGGGCATCTTCCGGGAAGATGGAGAATGTGGTAAAACCCCTGTCACAGGCCACTGCGGCCCAACAAGAGGGCAATCGCGAGCAACGGGAAACCAACCGCCAAGTCGCAGAGGCCACCGCAGCAAAACAAATGGCGCAACAGGAGATGGACCGCCAGTTTGCGGAGGCCCTGGTGGAATTAAAGAAGGGGTCCACAAGTCCTGTGCTAGTGGCACAAAAGATGGTAGGTGCCAGCTACCACCTATAAGAGATGACACCTGCAGATGACGTGGAGGCGTACCTCACGACCTTTGAAAACATTGCTGATCGCGAAGGATGGCCAAAAGAGCAGTGGGCAGGACTCTTAGCCATAAACAAGAGAGCAGCGCCTCTAAGTGCAATACCTTCTTTAATGATAAAGGGTATAAGTAAATTTACACTCACATAAAAAATTGGATAAAAGATCGGATAAAAACAGAAAGGATCATCTGTGGATCACCAGGTGGTGTGCAGGCAGGTGTGGAGAGGAAGCCGATGCCCGTCACGCTGTTGGCTTCCAGCGCAAGCTGGGACACAAAGACGATCACAAACCGTCCACACGCTCAGCACCATGTCACTTCCGGGTCACCAAACAGGAGATGCGCGCGTTCGGATCATTCATGATCCCTCATCAGGCAAGATAGAGCTGGGCAGGACTCTTAGCAACTTTCCTGACAGGTGAGCCCCAAAAGGCCTATTGTGATCTAGAAACAGATAAGGCCCAGGACTATTAGACAGAGATACTCGCACACTTGGGGGTCACCATGGCAGTCCGGGCCCAACGCGTGCATCAGTGGACCTACCAGACCGACAAGCCACCTCGTTCGCAGATGTTCAACCTAGTTCACCTTACCAGGAAATGGCTACAGCCGGAGACTTTGCCAGGTCCCCAGATTGTGGAGCGCGTGGTCATGGATTGCTATCTACGGGCGCTCCCTGCTGCTTTGAGGAAACGGGTCAGCCATGGGAACCCCAAAACTGCAAGCCAACTGGTGAACCTCGTGGAGAGATACACGGCTGCTGAGAACTTGTTGCGCCCATCTGCGCCCCACTCCAATGTATCCAGAGGTCAAAAATCGCCCGGCGGACCCGGTAAGACTGTTCTAGGGTTCAGGGGCATGGGGAAATTTTGATAAGACGGATACAGTTAAAGAAACTGGGAGGCTCTAGAGCTGGAGACTTGCCAAAGAAGCCAGGATTGTCTTGGGGACCCTTGAGAGGACTGGGTATAGAACACATACAGTGCTACTGATGCCATGCATTGGGCCATATTGCTGCCAATTGCCCCCTGAATGATGAACCCATGCAATGTGATTATGCTTGTGTGAATAGACAATTTTTCTCTTTTTGCCCAGGTCGTATATACAGCATCATGTTCAAGTCACATGGAGAAGCAAATGTGTGTGATGTTGATGGGAGACCAGTCACTGCACTGCTTGACTCGGGTAGTGTGGTGACATTGGTAAGGAGCAATTGTGTAAATCCCGCAAGGTTACACCCTAGCACTGTCGGAGTGATTTGCTTCCATGGGGACACCCGTGACTACCAGACGGCGGTAGTTGAGATTGACACCCCTTGCAGTAGTGTGACTCATACAGTGGGGGTGGTACCTGGGGAAACTGTGAACCCTAACCGGGGGATGTATTTTCCCTACATGGCGCTTAATAATAATTTGTTGTATCAGGTGCTGAAACACGGGGAGGACAAAGTGGAACAGCAAGTGGTTCCCAAACCCTTCTGCAGGATGGTGCTAGATCATGGTCATGTAATGGGGGGACATCTGGGTATGGAGAAAACCAGTGAGAGAATAACCCAGAGATTCTGGCCTGGGTTGTATGCAGAAGTCAAAGAATACTGTGAATCATGCCCTGAGTCAAATGATGGCCCTGTCACCCCATTTCCGTAGCCCCCTTGTCCAAACTTCCCAAATTTGAAGTGCCATTTTAGCGAATTGGCATGGATCTCATAGGACCAGTAGTAAAATCTGCCCGGGGACACCAGCACATCCTGTTGATCCTGGACTATGCAACCTGCTATCCTGAGGCCATACCCTTACAGAATACCTCCGCTAAGACTTTCGCCAAGGAACTGGTCCAGGTGTTTAGTCGGGTGGGGATCCCAAAGAAATCTTGACGGATCAGGGTACCCCGGTCATGTCTGGAGTGACCAGAGAATTGGGCAAGTTGTACAAAATCTCCCATCTCCATACCTCTCTTTACCACCCCCAAACTGACGGTCTGGTGGAAAGGTTTAACAAGACCCTCAAGAGGATGCTAAAAAAGGTGGTGGATAAAGATGCGCAAAATTGGCATTTTTTTGCTGCCGTACCTCATGTTTGCCATACAAGGCGTCTATGGGGTATTCCCTTTTTGAACGTTGGTACAGTAGATATCCCAGAGGGCTGCTAAATGACACAAAAGAGATGTGGGAAGGAAAGGCCACCCCATATAGAATCGTCATAGAGCACGTCTCCTTGATGCAGAATCGAATCACAGCTGTCCTGCCCCTTGTACGAGAGCATATGGAGCAAGCCCAGGAAGTCCAGAGAAGGGTTTACAATCGGGGTACCAAAACCTGAACTTTCAACCCTGAAGACAGAGTGCTGGTGCTAGTACCCACGGTCCAAAATAAATTGCTGGCAAAGTGGCAGGGTACCTTTGAGAGTAGAAGTAAACTACAAAGTTTACCAGCCTGGGGAAAGGAAACCGGAGCAGATTTACCATGTTAATCTCCTAAAACCAGGGAAGGACAGAGAGAGTTTAGTGGTGGTGCCCACTCCCCCAAAGGACAGGTTACCACTGACACCGGATGTCCCCATAACCGAGTTTTTGTCACTGACGCAACAAAATGACGTTAAGGAATTTGTCAGTAAAAATAGAGGCTTTTTCTCTTCCATACCCGCACTGACCACTGTACTATAACATGACATAATCACGGAACCAGGGGTCTGTGTAACTGTAAAACCCTACCAAGTACCCGAGGCTAGATGAGAGGCGGTGGCGAGAGAAATAAAAACTATGTTGGAGTTAGACGTGATAGGAGTCCCACAGCGCCTGGTCGAGCCCTATAGTACTGGTCCCAAAGCCTTATGGCACTAACCGGTTCTGTAACGATTTCAGGAAGCTGAATAAAGGTTAATGCATCCCGATGCCACGGGTTGACAAACTGGTGGATAGGTTGGGAGGTGCCTGGTACAGAACAACCCTAGACCTAACTAAGGGATACTGGCATATCCCCCTAACTGAGTCAGCAAAGGAAAAAAATGTCCGTTTCTACCCGAGGGGTCCTTCCAATACAAGCGAATGCCGTTTGGTCTGCATGGGGCCCCTGCATCCTTTCAGAGGATGATGGACACAATTTTGAGGCCGCATCGGCCTTATGCAGCGGCCTATCTGGATGATGTCGTCATCCACGGCCCAGATTGGGAATCGCATCTGCCCCAGATGCAGGCAGTGGTAGATTTGCTGAGGGTAGCAGGTTTAACAACCAACCCAAAAAAGTGTGCCATAGGTCTAGAGGGGGCCAAATACCTTGGGTGTGTTATTGGTCGGGGTCTGATTAAGCCCCAGACCAAGATCGAGGCCATTCAAAACTGGCTCCAACCGTTGAACAAGAATCAGGTTCGGGCCTTCCTGGGGATTATAGGGTATTACCGACGCTCCATCCCCGACTTAGCCACCATTGCCGTCCCTCTGACCGATCTGACAAAGGGTAGAGGGTCAGGAATGGTTACGTGAAACCTCCAAAGCTCAGAAGGCCTTCCAGAAATTGAAGCAAGCCCTTTGTGTACAGCTGGTGCTCATGACCCCAGACTTCACAAAGGAGTTTGCCGTTCAAACTGACGCCTCTGAGGTGGGACTAGGTGCTGTTCTGTCCCAGATCAGAGGCGGTGAGGAGCACCCGTCTACTTAAGCAGGAAGCTTAATAGACATGAGAGGAATTATGCCATTTTGGAGAAGCAGTGCCTGGCTATCAAGTGGGCCTTAAAGGCCTTAAAATACTACCTGCTGGGAAGGTCATTCAAGCTAGTCACCGACCATCCCCCCTTAAGTGGATGTGTAACAACCAGGAGAAAAATAGCCGAGTGACTAGGTGGTTCTTGGCCCTACAGCTGTTTTAACCACTTCCATTCAGGACACTTAAACCCCCTTCCTTCCCAGACCAATTTTCAGCTTTCAGTGCTCTCACACTTTAAATGACAATTACTCAGTCATGCTACACTGTGCCCAAACAAAATGTTTATCATTTTTTCTCACAAATAGAGCTTTCTTTTGGTGGTATATAATCACTGCTGGGGTTTTTTTTTTTTTTTTTAATATAAGCGAAAAAGTAGCGAAATTTTGAAAAAAAAACACTTTTTCATAGTTTGTATTGAAAAATTTAGCAAAAAAGTAATTTTTCTTCATAAATTTGGACCATAAGTTATACTGCTACGTATCTTTGGTAAAAATAACCCAAATTAGTGGATATTATTTATTCTCTGTGAAAGTTATAGAGTCTACAAGCTATGGTGCAAATCACTGAAAATTTATCACACCTGATGTACTGACCACCTATCTAATTTCTTGAGACCCTAACAAGCCAGTAAATTACAAATACCCCACAAATGACCCCTTTTTGGAAATTAGACATTCCAAGGTATTTAGTAAGGGGCATGGTGAGTGTTTGAAGTTGTAATTTTTTCCCACAATTCTTTGCAAAATGAAAAATTTTTTTTTTACACAAAATTGTTAAACAACAAGTTATTTCTCACACACAGCATATGCATACTTGCAATGACACCCCAAAATACATTCTGCTACTCCTCCTGAGTATGGCGATACGCCATGTGTGAGACTTTTACACAGCCTGGCTACATACAAAGGCCTAACACTGAATTAGCACCTTCAGGCGTTCTACAAGCATAAATTACACATCTCATTTCTCAGCCACCTGTTACCATTTTGAAGGCCCTGGAGCACCAGGACAATGGAATTGCCCACAAAATGACCCCATTTTGGAAAGCAAACACCCTAACGTATAATCTATGAGGCATAATGAGTCTTTTGTATGGTTAAGTCTTTGAAAATCCCGGAAAGAAAATAAAAACTCTTTTATTTTTAAACAAAGTGGTCAATTTATAAGATATTTCTAGCACAGAACAACGTACATAGCAAAAATTACACCCCAAAATACATTCTGCTGTTCGTCCCGAGTATGGCGATAGCACATGTGTGAGACTTTTACACAGCCTGACCACATAGAGAGGTCCAACATGCAGGGAGCACCATCATGCGTTCTAGGAGCATAAATTACACATAAAATATCCTAATGACCTATTACACTTTTAAAGGTCCTGGAGCACCAGGACAGTCGAATTGCCCACAAAATAACCCCATTTTGGAAAGCAAACACTCTAACGTATAATGTATGAGGCATAATGAGTCTTTTGAACGGTTCTTTTTTTCCACAAGTCTTCGGAAAACGTGGAAAGAAAATGAAAACTTTTTTTTTTTCCCACAAAGTTGTCAATTTATATGATATTTCTAACACATAGCATGTACATAGCAAAAATGACACCCCAAAATATATTCTGCTACTCATTCCAAGTATGGCGATGCCACATGTGTGAGACTTTTACACAGCCTGGCCACATAGAGGTCCAGCATTGAAGTAGTACCTTCAAGCGTTCTAGGAGCATAAATTACACATCTAATTTCATTCCTACCTATCACATTTTTGAAGGTCCTGGAGCACCGGGATAGGGGAATTACCCACAAAATTACCCCATTTTGGAAAGCAAACGCCCCAATGTATATTTTATGAGGCATGGGCTGCAGATACGTACTCGGGTACTCTTATGGGCTGCAGATAGGTACTCTGGTACTCTGATGGGCTGGTAAAAGGTATTCGGGTACTCTGATGGGCTGGTAAAAAGTTCTCGGGTACTCTGATGGGCTGGTGCCAGGTACTCGGGTACTCAGATGGGCTAGTGACAGGTACTCGGGTACTCAGATGGGCTAGTGACAGGTACTAGGGTACTCAGATGGGCTAGTGACAGGTACTCGGGTACTCAGATGGGCTAGTGACAGGTACAAGGGTACTCAGATGGGCTAGTGACAGGTGCTCAGATGGACTGGTGACCGGTACTCGGGTACTCTGATGAGCTGGTGACAGGTACTCTGGTACTCAGAAGGGTTGGTGACAGGTACACGGGTAATCTAATGGGTTGGCGACAGGTACTCGGGTACTCTGGTCTGGTGACAGGTGTTCGGTACTCAGATGGGCTAGTGACAGGTACTAGGGTACTTAGATGGGCTAGTGACAGTTACTCTGATGGACCGGTGACAGGTACTCGGGTACTCTCATGGGCTGGTCACAGGTACTTGGGTACTTAGATGGGCTAGTGACAGGTACTCGGGTACTCAGATGGACTGGTGACCGGTACTCTGATGAGCTGGTGACAGGTACTCGGGTACTCAGAAAGGTTGGTGACAGGTACTCTGATGAGTTGGTGACGTGCTCGGGTACTCTGATGGGTTGGTGACAGGTACACGGGTAATCTGATGTTTTGGCGACAGGTACTCGGGTACTCTGGTCTGGTGACAGGTGTTCGGTACTCACATGGGCTAGTAACAGGTACTAGGGTACTCGGATGGGCTGGTGACAGGTACTCGGGTACTCTCCTAGGCTGGTGACAGGTACTTAGAAGGGTTGGAATTTGGGTACTCTGATGGGTTGGTAACAGGTACTCGTGTACTCTGATGAGATGGTGACAGGTGCTCGGGTACTCTGATGGGTTGGTGACAGGTGCTCGGGTACTCAGATGGGCTGGTGACAAGTACTCGGGTACTCTGATGGGTTGATGACAGGTGCTCGGGTACTTTGATGGGCAGGTGACAGGTACTCGGGTACTCTGATGGGCTGGTGACAGGTACTCGGGTACTCTGATGGGCAGGTGACAGGTACTCTGTACTTTGATGGGCAGGTGACAGGTACTCGGGTACTCAGATGGGCTAGTGACAGGTACTCGGGTACTCTTATGGGCAGGTGACAGGTACTCGGGTACTTTGATGGGCAGGTGACAGGTACTCGGGTACTCAGATGGGTTGGTAACAGCTATTCGGGTACTCTGATGGACAGGTGACAGGTGCTCGGGTACTTTGATGGACAGGTGACAGGTACTCTGATGGGCTGTGACAGGTACTTTGATTGGGTGGTGACAAGTACTCTTTACTACTGGGGGGGGGGCAATCAGTGTGATTGATGCACACAGTAAGCGGTAACGAGCTGTTACCGCTATCTCCTCCTCACACACGATCGGTGTGTGAAGAGGAGATTCCTGTAACAGCTCGTTACCGCGGATCCTTGTCATTCTGTAACCGGCTGTGAATGGACACAGCCGGTCACGTGGTAAAGAGCCAATATCATTGGCTCTTTACCCTGATCGGGGTTGGGCCTTGTCCGAAGGACAAGCCCGAACCCCGATTGCCGCGATGCGTGCCCCCGGGGATGCGCATGAGTGGCGTGCACGCCGCTGTTTTGTTCTTGTTGGAAGTGACCGGCTGTGATAGGACACAGCTGGTCACGTGGTAAAGAGCCAATTTGATTGGCTCTTTACCCCGATCATGGAAGGCCGGGGTCCCAAGGGACACTGCCGATCCCTGATCGCAGCGATGGGGGCCCGCAGAGCGGCAAAAACGGGAGGACATCAAATGACGTCCACCGAGGATGGGGAGTACACCTTGCTGGCGTATTATTACTATACGCCGGTAAGGAAGGGGTTAAGTTCTCAGTGGAACACCGGGCTCGAAGGCTCCAAAATAATGCTCATAAAACATAGAAAATATTCAGCGCAAGGGACAATATGATATTAGAATGAAAGCAGCAGCTGGACACTCCAAGGAAAATTAAAAAACCTTGAAAAGACAGTATACAATAATAAAGTGCAGCACTAATAAAATTATAAGTGGTGATAAAAATAATGAATAATGGTAATACAATATACATTCTTTGCTTAAAAAATGCTAAGAAAAAAGTCTGTCAGTAGATAAAGGTAGTCATACAATTGCTCAAGTAGTGCTATTAGGAGTCCATCAGTGAAACAGGTGCAAGATCAACTTGGTGAAGACATTGAGACATCCCATCCACCACAGGAAACACCAGCCTCTTACCTCACTGATCCGACCCAGTGTGGATCAATACAGCAACAACACCCTCCAAGTTGAGCACAGCAGGAAATCCTTCAGGTATTCCAAACACTTAGATCCGATGAGTAAGGTATACTGAGTAGCAGCCCCTTTGCAAAGCAAGCTCCAAAGCTCCCAATAGCCAATGGATATATATATATAAAAAAAGGGAACACAGGATCTAAGTGCTCTCCATTAAATTTATTGGGACAAGTATTAAAAACAACAATGTACTCACAAACAATGCACTTATGCCAAGTGCAGGCGATAAGAGGCATAAAAACATGCACCGCAGTGCTTGGAGATGGCCATGGGTGTCGTCCCATGGCCATCTCCAAGCACTGCGGTACATGTTTTTACCACACTGGTTCGGATCAGTGAGGTAAGAGGCTGGTGTTTCCTGTGGTGGATGGGATGTCTCACTGTCTTCACCAAGTTGATCTTGTACCTGTTTCACTGATGGACTCCTAATAGCACTACATGAGCAATTGTATGACTACCTTTATCTACTAACAGACTTTTTTCTTAGAATTTTTTAAGCAACGCATATACATTGTATTACCATTATCCATTATTTTTATCACCACTTATAATTTTATTAGCGCTGCACTTTCTTATTGTATCCAAAATAATGCTGATGGTCTTTCCCGGGCCCACTGCATGGTCGGGACAGTTGCTCCGGCCGAGGGGCTTTTTTTTCTTCCTAATAAAACTGGGGCCTTATGGGGTGGGCAGAGTTATATGGGGACACTAAGGAATGGACTAAGCAAAGCTTTTGACAGTGGCCAATTACGTGAAAGAAATCTATGGTCTATGGATCGATTCCTAAAGTCTTGTAGTATACTTCAAGGTACAGAATTTAACGATGCCTCAGTTTTTTTATTTTGCTTATTTTTTTTTTAAATCTATTCATTGAGTTTTCAAAGAAATAGTATTGCAAGCCTGTGAAGGCAACATAGGATATTAAGCAGTACACAAAATAAAAGCATTCTCAATCAATGAATACCTGAGAAGGTACAAAACTAAGACTAGGCATGAACTGATTCCCGGAGTCTACCATTAAAACCTGAGGAGTGGAAGCAGTCAAACTATCAACTAAACAGCAACATTTATGTTACGTATAGCAGTATGGGGATCAGGGGGTACCTAAAGTGGCGAGATGGGGGGAGTACATGGGGCCACTGAGTCAGATTTGTCAAGAACTTTGTTTGCCAAGAGAGTTGGTGATCTCAGCTTTCAGGTACCATTCTGTATAGCAAAAAGTTTGCATATGAGAGGAGAGCTCCTCGGAGGAAAATGAGTAGTCCATAAAGCGGCGCCACCTAGTGATAAAGCGTTTAAGTGAAATAGAGTTTTGTGTAATGGAGTGTAATTTCTCCGGGTTAAATAGAGTCACGAGAGCTTGCTTCACTGCTTTTAAATGTGGAGGGATAAATCCAGGCTTGCATAAGAGCCCTATGGGCTACCAAGAAGCAAATGTGAACCCCTTAAGGTAGACTTTGTTTTTGGAGACCTTTTGTGGAGCCAGTGTTGATTCATATCCAAAAAAGACACAACATTGGGTCTTTGGAAATCGTCTGATGGATTTGTTTGATATACTGTTTGACTTGCTCCCAAAAAGAGGAGATTAGTAGGCATTCCCAAAGCCTGTGGAAGAGTAGGCCGGGGGATGGAGCACCAGGAGCATGATGCTTGAGAGGGATCCAGAGCATCAGGGTGGGTAGGGGTGGTAGGCTAGATGGGCAATCTTAAATTGTGTTTCACGCCACGTTTTACAGACGACCAATGAGCGGACCTTCTGTTAGCCCTCCAAGATCTTTTCAGAAGCATCTTTTCTACCAAGAGCAGGGTTTAAAAGGAGTAAGATGGTACATGGATGATTGGTAAGTGATGGGGTGCGAGTAAATGTCCGAAATTGAATATTGATCACAGCGGAGCACTACGTCGATGAAGGAGATTTGGAAAGGGTCTTGACAAGGGCTAAAGCAAGTTCTGAAATAGCTTAACAATTAGTTATAGTGGAAAACCTGGAACGCTGGACTGTGGCTTTATTGAGGCCACAAGTTTTCTACTGGGCAAATGCTCTGTGTTCTCTAGATGGGGGGAACATGGGATTACCATGAATAGACAGGTAGCTGGAGATGGTTGAGGGTCAGGAGTCTGTGTCAGCACCTGTGTCTTTGCTTGGGTCACTTGCTGGTGGCAGTGTTGCGTGGAAAACTAAATGGTGTAGTTCTGGTGGCCACCAGCGGGTGTCTCCCAGCAGATTGATCATACAGGCTTTATGCTGCACCTGATGGGTCTGCTGGGATTATATAAGCCCGCCTTGCACCCTGTCCCAGCGCTTCAGTATTTTCTCTGCAAGCCGTGTCCCTGCCTGAATCTGACCCATTCTGATCTGTTCTGATCCCTGATCTGTCATCCTGACCTGTCATCCTGACCCAGAGACCTGATCCCTGAACCTGCTTCCTTTACTCTCCTTCATCTCCCAGTAACCTGGCTCTCTGTTTCCTTTATCTGATGTCCTCCTGTTTTGCTTACTGTATATGTGTGTTTTCTACACTTGTATTTAGTTAGATAGTTAGGCGTTTTTCTCTTACGTTCACTGACAGACACAACCCTTCATTAGACAAGTGGGGTTATATGCACATCCTACCAGGAGTTGACTAAGCAAATAGAAAGAAAGCAAGCTGACCCCTCCCAGGGGGCCATCCTCTCTCTACCATATAACCCCCCTGCTCTTCATAGCATATCAGTTTTCTATGCCTAGTGCAAGGAGTTAGACCTGGCTCCCTTATGGGACATGCGGTTCATCTTTTTTGCTACCGCTTTTTTATTTTTCTCAAGCTAACTGATGAAGACTGCTATCAAGAAGCCGGCTGGGGCATAGAGGATTTCTAGTATCCTGCCCTTTTCCCCAGCGCGGCCGACCGATGCGAGCTAGCTCTAGCCTTGGTGGGGCCCGCCCCATCGCGCCCGTCCCGTGCGGGTGGCCAGGGGGTGACCCCCCCCTTTACCGCCCAGTGACCGGACCTTGTTCCCGTCCAGGGGCCTGTGGCCTGCAGCATCCCTCTCCGGCAGTGGAAGGAAGGTCTGCAACCGGGTGGCTACCCGCTGCGCCCGTCAGACTGGTGAGTGACCCCCTAGGAGCGCGGAGGGGGGGGGCTGGGCGATTTGAGCCGGCCGGTGGAGGGTGTTTCGCTGGGTTGGAGCCTCCCCTGGGTGTTCTCGCCCCCTCCCCCCACACCGTGCTTCCGAACCACCTTGCGGCGGATCGCCGCCATTTCTCCTACGTTCACTGACAGACGCAGCTCTTCATTACTTTGTGGGTTTTATGTTCGTCCTACCAGGAGTTAACTAGGCAGGGAAAAGAAATCAGCTGGCCCCTCCCCTGGGGGCCGTCCTCTTTTCCTACATTAAAACCCCCCTCACAGAATAGCTCTCCAGTTTCAATAGTTCTAGTTCGCAAGGAGTTGACCTGGCTTCCCTATAGGGAACTGCGGTCCTATTGTGACCATTTTCTTTTTTATTTTCTTTTTCTTTTTTCTGCAATCAAGATGATCTGCTATCAAGAAGCCGGTCGGGGCATCGAGAGTCTTGGTGCTCTGTACTTTCCCCGACCTGGCCAACATGATGCGAAGCCGGCCCCAACACAGGGACCCGCCGCATCTTACCCGTTCCGTGCGGGTGGCCCGGGGCGAGATCCCCCATTTTGGTCCCCTTCCCAATTCGTTCGGCAGGGTGACCCTGGGCCTGCAGCGTACCCCCTGCCGAGGGTGGAAAGTCTGCATCCGGGTGGCTACCGTGGCGTTGGACTGGTAAGTGAGCGCCCTGCCTTCCTCCCCACATGGGGAGTGAAGAGGGCCCGACGTCCGAAAATGCAAGTTTTTTCACTGCTCCTGTAGCTGTCCAGGGTAGCCACCGGTGGGAATCAGCCTCTCATCTTGCCCCTTGCCACCCCCCACCCCCCTCCCCAGCGCTGTACCTTCGTTCAGCCTTCTCGTCCAGCATCGCCATTTTGCGGCGGACCGCCGCCATTTTGCCGTAGCCGCGGACATTTCCAGTCTATGGGGCTTTCCCTCTAGCGCTCGGAGAGGCCATATTCGGTACTGCATGTTGCCTGAGAGGTATGTTTCACCCTCTAGTGCTTCCTGGCGGCCATCTTCACTGCATGCTCTGCATTCTACACGTGGCTGCAGCTTCTTCTTCTCACAGAAAACGGCGGCTGACAGAGGCAGTTCTTCTGAGCGATCGGCGCTATCAGGCAGCAAAAACAGCAAGTATAGCTGGGCTCCCTCTGGGTACTGGTGGCGGTGGGGTGCTGTCCTCTGGATCCTGTGGGTGTGTGGCTGTGTGCGGGGCGTCCCTTCCTTTCATCCATCCATCCATCCATCCCTATAATGGCTGATCTCCCTGCTGAACCTACTGAGGTGGCTTCAGCAGCCACGCAGTCTGACCAAAGGGTTTTTCTCACCCAGCTGCGGGATGTCCTTGCTGAGTTTCTTCCACGTGGGGACGCCGCTCTGCGGGCCCCCAGGAAGTGGCCCCTCCCCCCCTTTATCCTCGGGGGAAGATTCTGAGCTGGAGGTGGCTTCAGGGGTCTTAGGGACCCCGGGCTACCTGTTTGATGAGGAAACGGGTGGTGACATGGGGACTGAGGACCAAGAGCCTGTGACTGACCAGGACAATGTGCTGGTAGCCACCATTATCGCTGGCATTCACACCAAGTTGCAGTTGGATCAAGCGGGCGAATCGCGGTCTGCCTATGTGTGCGGGTCTTCTAGGCCCCCCAAGGCCCCCAAGTCCTATCCTTACAATGAATTTTTTGACCATTTCCTATATCATGAATGGCAACAACCACGCCGTTCCCCCTCTCTGACTGCACGCTTTTCTGAACGCTATCCCTTTGAGGAGAGCTTCCTGAAGAAATGGGAATCTCCTGCGGTGGATCCGCCTATTGCACGACTTACTAAGGCGACTACCATTCCTATGGAAGGAAGGGACTCCTTTAAGGATCCTGCTGATAGAAGAACAGAGGCACTTCTGAAGTCCTTGTTTTTTAATGCGGGCTCCGCGGTGCGTCCTGCTTTGGCTGCGGCCATGGCAGCGCAGTACCTTTCGGAGTGCATGGCGGAACTTAAGTCGGACCTGACTGAAGGTCGCCTCATGGAGGCACCGCAGAAGGCTGAGTTTGTACTCCAGGGGATTAATTACCTCTGTGATGCGGCAGTGGATGTTCTGCCCTTGTTGTCCAGAATTTCTATATCGGCTATTAGGCTTCGCAGAATTCTTTGGCTGCGATCCTGGTCGGGTGACCACGCCTCCAAACTAGGTTTGGCTGATATTCCCTTCCATGGTGGGCACCTATTTGGCTCGCGACTTGATGAAATCATTAAGGATTTCACGGGAGGCAAGAGTACGTTCCTCCCGGAGCCCCGCAGGCGTGAATTTCGCGCCCCGGGTGTTCACGAAGTTACTGGCCCCGGTGTTGGCGTTGCTGCGGCAGAGGGGCATTGCCATTGTGGCTTACCTGGATGATCTGCTCCTGCGAGCGGGCTCTGTCTCTGCCCTGGAGGAGAATGTGAACATCGCAATGTCCTCATTGCGGGACTTCGGATGGTTACTCAACCTGCAGAAGTCGTCTGTGTCTCCTTCCTGCCGTCTGGAGTACTTGGGTCTCATTCTGGACACGAACCAAGAAAAGGTGTTTCTCCCTCCGACAAAGCTACAAAGCTTACAGTCGGCTGTGCGCACCCTACTATCACGCCGCCGGTCTTCTTTGCGGTTCTGTATGAGGGTGCTGGGGCTCATGGTCTCGTCGTTCGAGGCGATACCTTTTGCCCAGAGTCACACTCGTTTGCTCCAACGAGCAATTCTGGTTCAATGGGACAAGTCCCACCGGTCACTGGATCTTCTGATCCGGCTGGGCCCTCAGACCAGGGCGTCCCTCGCTTGGTGGTTGCGGGACTCGGCCCTCACTTGAGGGAAGTAGTTCCTCCCCCTTCAGTGGACGGTGATCACCACGGACGCCAGTCTGATGGGCTGGGGCGGAGTCCTGGAGCAGTTATCAGCTCAGGGTCGTTGGTCAGCCCAGGAGGCCTGCCTACCAATCAATGTGCTGGAGCTGAGAGCAATCAGACTGTGTCTTTCTCATTGGACGAGGAGATTGCAAGGCCGCCCATTTCATATTCAGTCGGAAGGCGGACTTTCTCAGTCGCCAGAAGCTGGACCAGGGGGAGTGGTCCCTTCACCCGGAGGTGTTCAGTCAGATTTGCCGCAGATGGGGGACACCGGATGTGGATCTCATGGCGTCCAGGTTCAATCACAAGGTGAGAAATTTTGTGTCCAGGACGAAGGATCCTTTGGCAGTGGCCACGGATGCCCTGGTGGCTCCCTGGAGCCTTTATCGCCTCCTGTACGACTTTCCTCCCATACGTCTGCTTCCGAGATTGGTGCGCAGAATAGCGATGGAAGGAATTCCGACCATTCTGGTGGCCCCGGATTGGCCTCGGCGCACTTGGTACGCCGATGTGGTGCAAATGGTGGCAGACGCCCCCTGGCGGCTTCCGATGCGAGACGACCTCCTGTCTCAAGGACCCATCTTGCACCCTGCTTTACCCTCGCTGGCTTTGACAGCTTGGCTATTGAGTCCCAGGTGCTGAGGGATAGGGGAGTGGCCGACTCCGTGATCCCCACCTTGTTGAAAGCTCGCAAGTGCACCTCTCGCAAGATTTATCACCGTACCTGGAAGGCTTATATTGTCTGGTGCGAGGCGGAGGGTTACAACCCTCGCTCGTTTGTAGTCTCCAGGGTGCTGACTTTTCTTCAGCAGGGTCTGAATAAGCAGTTGGCTTTGAGTATTCTTAAGGGCCAGATCTCGGCCTTAGCCATACTTTTTCAGAGACCTTTGGCTTCGCACTCTCTGATTCGTACCTTTGTACAAGGTGTGCGACATGTGGCGCCTCGGGTGAGATCCCCGATGGCCCCGTGGGATCTGAATCTGGTGCTTTCTGTTCTTCAAAAACCACCTTATGAAAAGATCAGGGAGATCCCCTTACAACTTCTGTCGCAGAAGGTGGCCTTTTTGGTTGCCATCACTTCTGCCAGACGAGTGTCGGAATTGGCTGCCCTATCGTGCAAGTCTCCTTATTTGGTGATATATAAGGATAAGGCGGTCTTGCGACCCCTTCCTTCTTTTCTTCCGAAGGTAGTCTCTTCTTTTCATATCAATGAAGATATTGTTCTACCTTCATTGTGTCCTCGTCCATCGCACCCGAAGGAATTCGAGTTGCATGCCTTGGACGTAGTTAGGGCCTTACGGGTGTACTTGGCTGCTCAG
>BLSH010464798.1:1998639-2010447 GCA_018402905.1 Glandirana rugosa
CGACTGAGGAGGAGTCCTATGTGTCTAAGTAGGCGGTAACACGGTGGCCTGGACTGTCCGTCTTTTTTTTACGGGACTGTGAGGGTGTTATGTCAGAGTGGCGGTGGGGTGTCTAGTTGGTCCCTCTGGGGCCCTCCTGACGTGGGAACTCCTGGTAGGACGAACATAAAACCCACAAAGTCATGAAGAGCTGCGTCTGTCAGTGAACTCGGAGAAAAGGATTTTACGGTAAGTTTTAATAAAATCCCTTTTTTGCCTTTAGCCGCTGCCATTTTCTTGGGGTTTTCCCTCTAGTGCTGAGTGGCAGCCATTTTGCTGTAGTCACGGCCTGTATTGCAGGTTTGGCCTCTTGTGACCGCTCGGCGGCCATGTTGGATGTCCCTGGAAAGAAAAACTATAGCCGTTTGCTTCCTCTTCACCCTGGGACAGCGTGGATGGCACAGGCGGCGCAGGCTCTAGGACTAGCAGTGACTAAGCACTCCTACTGGGATGCAGCGCTTGTGGGCAACAAAAAGCAAGTATAGCCGGGCTCTCCCTGGGGTGCTGCTAGCGGTGGGTGCAGTCCTCCCGGGGTCTCCCTGGTTGATCTGTGGGGTGGCGGTGAGACTGTATTGTGGGAGTGTCAGGGCATTTTTTTTCTGCCTGTCAGGTCCGGTGGCACAATGGCGGATGAATCTGTGTATCCTGAGGAGGAGTCAGCGGCAGCGCGACCTGCGCTAGGGGCCCTGGTGTCCCTGGACCAGCTGAGAGCAGTATTTGGGGAATTCCTCTCCCGGGCGGGGCCGAGCCAGGTTAAGGGGGGCCCCTAAAAAGCGTCCGCCTACCCCCCTTTCTTCGGGGGAAGAGTCTGAACCGGAAGTGGCCTTGGGGGTCACGGGGACCCCCGTGGAGCTCTCAGAGGGCGAGCTGGTTCCCTCGGACGGCGAGGAAGACCAAGGGGCCTCGGTTGCGCACGAAAAGGTGCTGGTGGCTTCACTGATTGCAGATATCCGTGCGTTTTTGCGACTGAACCATGTTGGGGAGTCGCAGGAGTCCATATACGTTTGCGGGTCTGCTAGGCCACCCAGGTCCCCTAAGGCTTACCCTTCTGATCCATTTTTTGACCATCTGGTCTATCAGGAATGGCAGCGTCCGCAGAATTCCTTTGCCCTGCCAAGACGATTCGCTATACGTTATACATATGAGGATAGCTTTGTGAAGAAGTGGGCATCCCCCGCAGTGGACCCTCCGGTGGTGCGCCTGAATAAGGCAACGACCATTCCCTTGGAGGGGTCTTCCTCTTTTAAGGACTCAGCTGATAGGCGGACGGAGGCGGTGTCCAAAGCACTTTTTCTGCTGGCAGGCTCAGCTATGAGGCCGGCCCTGGCGTCGGCATCTCTGTCTGAGTATATGACGGAGCTGCAGAATGACTTGAACTGCGGGAGGGCGCTTGAGGCATCGCAGAGATCTGACCATGTGTTTCAGGGTCTTCGGTACCTGTGTGACGCAGCTCTGGATCTGCTTCCCATGTTGTCTAAAATGTCTGTTTTCGCAGTCATTACCAGACGGGTACTCTGGTTACGCTCGTGGTCGGGTGACCACACGTCTAAGAAGGGCCTGATGGATCTCCCCTTTCAGGGCGGTTGGCTCTTTGGGGCGCAGTTGAATGAAATCATTAAGGATTTCACTGGAGGGAAGAGTACTTTTCTTCCGGAGCCCAGGCGATGTTCCGCCGCAAGCAGGGTCCTAATTCTTTGGGTCAGAAGAGGTTTTTTCGTGCCCCCGGTGTAGCGGGCAAGGGGTCGAGGCCCAGCAAGTCTGCCGCAGGAGCCGGTAAACGACCCTGGCAACGCAGGAGTGAAAAGACAGAGGATAAGTCCGCCTCCGCATGATGGGTTGCCCCCACCTGATTCTCGGGTGGGGGGCCGGCTTCTGGGGTTCGCAGACAGGTGGACTGCCCGCATTTCCGACCGGTGGGTGCAGGAAGTGGTGTCCTCCGGGTACAGGATAGAGTTCAGCACTCTACCCCCAGACAGGTTCATCCCATCGAACTTCAGACTCCCTCAGGGGCGTCGAGAGACTCTCTTAGGGGGCTGTTCAGGTGCTCTACGAACAAGGGGTGATTGTGCCAGTACCTCCGCTGGAAAGATTCCGTGCCTTCTACTCCGACCTGTTTGTGGTACCCAAAAGGGGGGGTCAGGCCGGTTCTGGACCTGAAAGTGCTAAATCGCTTTGTGAGGGCGCGGAAATTCAGAATGGAATCTGTCCGTTCGGTCGTGGCTGCCTTACACCAAGGGGACTTCATGGCGTCTCTGTATATCAGGGACGCCAACCTCCACGTTCCCATTTGTCTCCGGCACCAGCGCTTCCTGCGCTTTGCGGTGGGAGATCTGCACTACCAATTTGTGGCACTTCCCTTCAGTCTGACTTAGGCTCCTCGGGCGTTCAACAAGCTGGTGACTCCGGTGTTGGCGGTGTTGAGGCAGAGAGGCATTGCGGTGGTAGCATACCTCGACGACCTGCTCCTGAGAGCGGAGTCTGCTTCGGCTCTGGAGGAGAACGTGGCTATCACCATGGCCTCATTGAAGGACTTCGGCTGGCTGATCAATCTGCAGAAGTCGACATTGACACTGTCCTGTCGCCTGGAATACCTGGGTCTGATTCTGGACACGGAGCAGGCAAAAGTGTTCTTACCTCCGGCCAAGTTGCTGACACTGCAAGCAGCGGTGCGAACCCTGCTGTCACCCCGGTGGTCTTCCTTACAGTTCTGTATGCAGGTGTTGGGGCTCATAGTTTCAGCCTTCGAGGCGGTACCTTACGCCGAGTCACACTCGGCTCCTTCAGCGAGCGATTCTGTCACGGTGGGACAAGTCTCCGCTGTCCCTGGACCAGCTGATCAGATTGGATCATCAGACCAGGGGTTCATTGACCCGGTGGCTTCAGGCCCTGGCCCTGACATTGGGGAAGTCATTTCTTTCCCTGAATTGGTCGATAGTCACGACGGACGCCAGCCTATCGGGCTGGGGGGGTCCTGGGGCAGCTGTCTGCTCTGGGCCACAGGAATCCCGCCTTCCGATCAATGTGCTGGAATTGCGGGTGATCAGGCTCTGCCTCTCCCACTGGATGGTAAGGTTGCACGACCTCCCGGTTCGGGTTCAGTCGGACAACGCCACGTCGTTGGCGTATATGAACCATCAGGGCGGAACGAGGAGCTCGGTAGCAGCTGCTGAAGCGGCTCTCATTCTGCGATGGGCAGAACTTCACGTGGCGGCAGTCTCCGCCGTTTACATTCCTGGCATAGAGAATTGGCAGACGGACTTTCTCAGCTGCCAGACGCTGGATCAAGGGGAATGGTCCTTACATCCAGAAGTGTTCCGCCAGATTTGCCACAAGTGGGGCACACCAGACATGGACATCATGGTGTCTTGGTTCAATCACAAGGTGGAAACCTTTGTGTGCAGGACGAGAGACCTGCTGGCGGCCGCCACGGGCGCGCTGGTAGCGCCTTGGAGTCGGTATCAAATCCTGTATGCTTTTCCTCCCGTCAAGCTTCTACCGCGGCTACTGCGCAGAGTGGAAGTGGAGGGGATTCCGACTATCCTGGTGGCTCCAGATTGGCCTTGGCGTCCTTGGTACGCCGACGTGGTGCGAATGGTGGTAGATGTTCCCTGGCGTCTTCCGCTGCGCGAAGATCTGTTGTCTAAGGGACTCATCTTGCACCCTGCTTTACCCTCGCTGGCTTTGACGGCTTGGCTATTGAGTCCCAGGTGTTGAGGGATAGGGGTGTCGCTGACTCCGTGATCCCTACCATGCTTAAAGCGCGCAAGTGTACTTTACACAAGATTTATCTTCGCACCTGGAAGGCCTATATTGCCTGGTGTGAGGTGGGGGCTTAGAACCCTCGCTCTTACATTGTGTCCAGGGTCCTGGCTTTTTTGCAGCAGGGCCTGAATAAAAAATTGGCATTGAGTACTCTCAAGGGTCAGATTTCGGCTCTGGCGATTCTATTTCAATGGCCTTTGGCATCACATTAGTTGATTCGTACATTTGTACAAGGTGTGTGCCATGTGGCTCCTCAGGTATGGTCGCCTTTGGCGCCGTGGGATTTGAATTTGGTGCTTTCTGTGCTGCAGAAACCGCCTTATTCGAAGGTCAGGGATATTCCCTTACAATTGCTGTGGCAGAAAGTGGCTTTCTTGGTGGCCATCAGATCCGCTAGGCGGGTGACCGAGTTGGCAGCGTTGTCCTGCAAGTCTCCTTACCTAGTCCTTCATAAGGACAAGGCGGTCTTGCGCCCGTCTCCTTCATTTCTACCGAAGGTGGTCTCTTCTTTTCACATTAATGAAGATATTGTTCTTCCTTCGTTATGTCCGCACCCGGCGCATCCCAAGGAATTTGAGTTACATTCCTTGGATGTCGTGAGGGCTTTGCGGGTGTACTTGGCGTCTACAGCCTCCTTTCGGAAGTCTGATGCATTGTTTGTGCTGACGGATGGTCCACGCAAAGGATTGGCGGCCTCGTCGGCTACTGTTACCGTTGGAACAGACAGACCGTGACACATACGCATACTCTTCGGGGGAAAGTACCCCCTTTTCCAGTCACGGCTCATTCCACCAGGGCAGTTAGCACTTCCTGGGTTTTCAGACACCAGGTTTCAGTGTCACAGGTGTGCAAGGCGGCTACTTGGGCCTCGGTGCACGCGTTTACTAAGTTTTACAAAGTTAATGTGTCTGCATCTGCGGATGCTGCTTTTGGCCGTAAAGTTTTGCAGGCGTCAGTGTAGGCGCGGCTGGCACCTCCCTAGAGGATTCTGTTGGGTACAGTTGTTGTCGTTTGCCCACCCCTCTTGACTGACACAGCTTTGGGACATCCCCACTTGTCTAATGAAGGGCTGCGTCTGTCAGTGAACGTAAGAGAAAAAGGAATTTTATTAAAACTTACCGTAAAATCCTTTTCTCTGAGTTCACTGACAGACGCAGCACCCACCCCTCTGTGTTGCGTTTGTATGGCTTGTTATGAACTGATATGCTATGCAGAGCAGGGGGGTTATATGGGAGAGAGGATGGCCCCCTGGGAGGGGTCAGCTTGCTTTCTTTCTATTTGCCTAGTCAACTCCTGGTAGGATGTGCATATAACCCCACTTGTCTAATGAAGGGCTGCGTCTGTCAGTGAACTCAGAGAAAAGGATTTTACGGTAAGTTTTAATAAAATCCCTTTATTTTGGGTTTGCTGTGTTTTTTCATCTTTTACTTGTTTATGTTTGCTGGTGTTTGGTGTTGGAAGTGTGTCATTTTCCTAATAAATATCTAAATATTTTCACTTTAACATCTGGTCCTGGTTCCTTTAAGTGCAGCCAACCGATCTGATCATCCCTGCTGGATGCCTGCATATGGTATCCCTGACACTCTGGACCTCTCTCCAGGCAATAATAGTATGTCTAAACAAATTGGATCTCAGAGGAGTAGGAAATGTTTGAAGTTGAGTGGATGACAGCCTGAAGGTTGAACCGAGCCACCAGGGCACTCTTTAACACATAATTCTCTTCTCTTTTCTACTCTGCAACTGATCACCATGACATAATCTCAGCCCTATTTTTCCCTAACCTGGCCACCTCTATCTACAACAGTTCATTTTCATCTTCACTGGATTCTCTTGCTCTTCTCACTTCACAAAATGTCAGGCCCCGACCATTACAACCTTGGCAGACCGACGACAACAGAAACCTTAAGAGACATAGCCGTGCACTAGAGCGAGTGTGGCGTAAAACCAAATCCCAGCATACGTTCACCCAATATAAATCTGCTTTTTTAAAATGCACTTCTTCCCTCCATGCTGCCAAACAAACTTACTTATTTACCCTCATTAATACTCTGTCCTCCAATCCTCGTCGTCTCTTCTCTACTTTTAACTCGCTACTTTCTCCACCACCACCTCCACCCAGTCACTCGTCCGCTGCTCACGAGATTGCAAACCACTTCAAACATAAGATTGATGCAATTCGTTGGGACATCTCCACTGTCCAGAAATCTTTCCCACGTAACATACCCTATACAACTTCACTCTCAACGCTCTCCTTTTTTGACCTAGCTACTACCGAAGAGGTCTCTAAAGTTTTCTCAGAAGCCCACCTTACCACCTGTCCCCTGTATCCTGTTCCCTCACATCTACTACGGTCACCCTCTTCTATCTTATGCTCCCTCACCCACATCTTCAATCTCCTCTACTGGCACCTTCCCCTCCCCTCTAAAATATGCCCTGGTCACCCCCATACTTAAAAAGCCCTCACTGGATCCCACCAGCCTGAACAACTTGATACCCATCTCCTTGCTCCCGTTTGCATCAAAGCTTTTAGAACGCTTAGTCTACAACCGTCTTAGCTCCTACCTCACTGACAACAACCTTCTTGACCCCTTACAGTCTGGCTTTCGCTTGCTACACTACACTGAAACTGCCCTACTAAAGCTCACCTATGACCTGCTAAAACCAATGGCCACTACTCCATACTCATACTACTCGACCCCTCTGCAGCCTTTGATACTGTTGACCATCCCCAACTCCTTAAAAAACTCCACTCTCTTGGCCTTCAAGACTCTGCTCTCTCCTCCTACCTGTCAGAGCGCTCCTACAGTGTGACCTATAACTCTGTTTTCTCCTCTCCACTAATTCTTTCGGTTGGGGTACCTCAAGGTTCTGTCCTTGGACCCCTTCTCTTCTCCATTTACACCTCCTCCCTTGGCCTGTTAATAAACTCCCATGGCTTCCAATACCAACTCTATGTTGATGACAAACAAATGTATCTCTCTACTCTTCACCTCACTCCTTCATTCTCCTCTTGCATTACTAACTTACTAACTGACATATCAGCTTGGATGTCACACCACTTCCTCAAACTCAATCTTTCTAAAACTGAGCTCATATTTTTTCCTCCAGCCCGTGCCCCTCCCCCTGACTTCTCCATCAAGATCAATAATACAACTATCGGTCCCTCCCCTCATGCCAAGGTACTAGGTGTAATCCTAGACTCTGACCTGTCCTTTCAGCCCCAAATCCAATCACTGTCCAAATCGTGCAGACTTCACCTTTGATACAACTCCAAAATACGTCCCTTCCTACCGCTGACACTACTACTTCAGTCTATTATGAATGCTGCTGCCAGACTCATCCACCTTACCAACCGTTCGGTGTCCGCCACTCCTCTCTGCCAATCCCTCCACTGGCTTCCCATTTTCCAAAGAAAATTCAAAACCCTAACCATGACATACAAAGCCATTTACAATTCTGCCCCGAGCTACATTACCAAACTTATCTCCAAATATCGCCCAAACCGTCCTCTTTGCTCCTCCCAAGACCTTCTGCTCTCTATCTCCCTTGTCTCCTACTCCCATGCTTGTCTCCAGGACTTCTCCAGAGCCTCTCCCGTCCTCTGGAACTCTCTACCCCAATATGTCTGCCTATCTCCTACTCTGTCCACTTTTAGGCAATCCCTGAAAACTTCATTTTTTTTTTAGGGAGGCCTATCCTGCCTCCAGCTAACAACGGAATCTTCTACTCCCCTCATCAGTTCATCCCTCACAGTCCCTACCTTTTTGTTTCACCAGCCCCTCCCCTCTTAGATTGTAAGCTCGCAGGAGCAGGGCCTTCTAACCCTCTTGTTTTAAATTATACCGTTGCTTTAATGTTTCTCTTTATATTGTAAAGCGCTGTGCAAACTGTTGGCGCTATATACATCTTGTATAATAATAATAATTAGACCCCTTTCACACTGGGGCATTTTTAGGCTCTTTAGCGCTAAAAATAGTGCCTGAAAAATGCCTCTCAATCCTCTCCAGTGTGAAAGCCCAATTGCTTTCAAACCGGGGCGGTGCGCTTGCGGGACAGGATAAAAAGTCTTGCAAGCCACATCTTTGGGGCGGTGTGGGAGCGGTGTATACACTGCTCCTACACCATCCCTGCCATTGAAATGAATGGGTGCCGCTTTCAAAGCGCCGTAAAAGCATTTTGAAATCAGCGCTAAGCGGGTGCTTTTAAACTCTAATGGGGTGCTAAAAGCACCCCACTAGCGGCATCAAAGTGCCTCTATAACAGCGCTAAAGCACCGCTAAAACGAGTGCCGCTTTACCACCCCCGCCCGCCCGCCCCACTGTTAAAGTAGCCTTCGTAAAATGAGATTTTTCAGACAACTAGTCGAGGTTTTGCCTCAATAGACATGAGAGATTTTAAAATCGTATATTGGATAGGCCCGCTCCACCTTCACTCTTAGGGAGACATCGTTTTTGAAGAGCAATGCAGGGCTTCTTGCCGCGCCAGATAAAGGCAAGCAGTGCAGTATGGATTTTTTGCACATTGGAATTTTTCAGCAAGATAGGTAGAGTTTGCAAGGGGTATAACAATCTGGCAAATGTAACCATTTTAAAATGGTCACATCTCCCGAAAAGTGATAGGGGGAGGGCCACCCAAGCTTCTAACTCCTGTACAATCTTAGCAATAAGTGGAGGGTAGTTGAGGCTATACAGGGAGGACTGTTCTCTCCGAATGCGTATACCGAGATATTTTATATTCTGTCTGGCTACACAGAATCGAGATGAGGCCAGCCAGCTGGTGGATGCAGTCGGATTGAGAGCTAAAACTTCACTTTTGTCAAAATTGATCCATAAACCTGAGCAAGTACGGAAGGTCGCAAACAGACTTTGGAGCTTGACTAAATCCGACGGCGAATTAGTAGAGAAAAGTAATATGTCATCAGCAAATAAGGCTGATTTGAAAGTTTGATTGCCAATCGCGCAACTACTGATCCCTGAGGGGGAGCTCAAGATTCTTAATGACAGCTCTATTGCGATATTAAAGAGAATGGGGTAGAGATGACAGCCTTGCCGTGTGCCCTTCGTCAGTGGAATAGCTGAGGACATGAAATCTGGGGTGACCAGTCGGCCCGTAGGTGCAGCATACATTTTGTGAACAAAGTAAAGTACAGGGCCCGACATGCCAAACGCCCTCATGAACATGAACAGCCAGGAGAAACTGATGTTCTCAAAAGCCTTTTCGGCATTTAGAGAACTAGCCATATTCGGGTCAGAATGAGTCCTGGCATGTTCGAGAGCCAACAAGACTGCGCATATTTCGAAGGATTTCGCAAGTAGTACCAACCTGGACGCCGTAATTTTAGAAAGAATTTTGGTGTCAACGTTGATAAGGGAGATGGGCCTGTAAGAACCTGAAAAATAGAGGATACTTCCCTTTTATGGCAATAAGCTTAATGTGGGCTTGTTAGCCCATAGGGAAGTAGGAGTCATCTGCCCACATCTCCCTATACACATGGGACAATGTATCCAGGATAAAGTCTATTGTCATTTTATAAAACTCTGTGGTTTACCCGTCCGGACCCCCCGGGGTCTGCCCTATAGTCAAGGATTTAATAGTCGAGTGGATATCATCCAGTGTGATAGGGGCATTTAGAGCTTCTAGCTGGGTAGAGGTGAGTGTAAGCAAGTGGACCCCTGCAAGTAGTTTGGCAACGTTCTCTGTGTCGATCGGGTCCTCCGTGTAAAGGGACGTGTAAAATGTGGTAAGGAGATAATTTACCTCATAGGGCGTATTAACTATGGAACCTGTGTGTGAGCGTGCTAATTTTTACAAGACACTGAAAACATGAGACAAAATGAATGCAAAAGGAAAAAAATTAAGAGTAATTAAAAAAAAAAAAAAAAAAAATCTGAAAAATAATAGTGAAAGGGAAGGGGGGAGTGTGGATCAACATATGATTTAAATGGTAAATAAAAGGAACATTGTTACATTGTATTAATGACACTTTCAGACTATCTGCAAGTGTCATTTTACACAGAAGCAACTAAATTTTGACAGGAGTACCAGGGGAAAAGAGCTAAATGTTAGAAATAAGTTCTAAAATCAACGATTTTTTAGGCTGTATCTCCTATCTTTTTGATTTAACTCATGTTCTAGTACAAAGTATCTCCAATGGTTAATATTACTGCAAGTTGTCACATGCAGTATACTCGTAAGATACAGTTGTGCTCATAAGTTTAAATACCCTGGCATAGTTTGATTTCCTGGCTGTTTTTCTGAGAATATGAATGATAACACAAAAACATTTCTTTCACTCATGGTTAGTGTTTGGCTGAAGCCATTTATTATCAATCAACTGTGTTTACCCTTTTTAAATCATAATGACAACAGAAACGACTTAAATGACCCTGATCAAAAGTTTACATACCCTGATGATTTTGGCCTGATAACATGCACACAAGTTGACACAAAGGGGTTTGAATGACTATTAAAGGTAATCATCCTCACTTGTAATTAGTGTGTGTGTGTATAAAAGGTCAATGAGTTTCTGGACTCCTAACAGACCCTTGCATCTTTCATCCAGTGCTGCACTGAAGTTTCTGGATTCTGAGTCGTGGGGAAAGCAAAAAATTGTCAAAGGATCTGTGGGAAAAGGTAGTTGAACTGTATAAAACAGGAAAGGGATATAAAAAGATATCCAATGAATTGAGAATGCCAATCAGCAGTGTTTAAACTCCAATCAAGAAGTGGAAAATGAGGGGTTCTGTTGAAACCAAACCACGGTCAGGTAGACCAACTAAAGCTTCAGCCACAACTGCCAGGAAAATTGTTCGGGATGCAAAGAAAACCCACAAATAACTTCAGGTGAAATACAAGACTCTCTGAAAAAATGTGGTGTGGCTGTTTCAAAATGCACAATAAGGAGGCACTTGAAGAAAGATGGGCTGCATGATCGAGTCGCCAGAAGAAAGCCATTACTACGCAAAAGCCACAAAGTATCCCACTTACAATACGCCAAACAGCACAGAGACAAGCCTCAAGCTACATTTGGAGAGGAGTCAACAAGGCCTATGATGAAAAATACACCATTCCTACTGTAAAACACGGAGCTGGATCGCTGATGTTTTGGGGATGTGTGATCTACAAAGGCACAGGAAATTTGGTCAAAATTGATGGCAAGATGAGTGCAGTATGATATCAAAAAAATACTGGAGGAACATTTGCATTCATCAGCCAGGAAGCTGCGCATGGGACGTACTTGGACATTCCAACACAACAATGATCCAAAACCAGGGCTTGACTGGGACAAAAATTTGGCCCTGGACTTCATCCAGACCGGCCCATTTTAATTTTGCAAACACGCACAAATACAGTACATAAACTATACGCAATTGCGCAAAAAAAAAAAAAAACATAAGTAGCATAACATAAGGAGTCCTCACTCACATCTTTTATTATTTCACTTCTTCTCCTCTGTATTTTTAGGGCTAAAGTCAAGCAGGCACATTGCTACAGCCTCATTGGCTGGAATTTCAGAAACTGGCATTGCTGCAAGCCATTTGCGCACTATGAAGTGAGGTGATGGGCAGTGCGGATGCCAGGTCTCTTCCATACAGGCTGGCCAGACAGAGTCCCCAGAGAGCCCCCCTTACATCAGGGTCCCCAGAGAGCCCCCCTTTACATCAGGGTCCCCAGAGAGCCCCCCTTTACATCAGGGTCCCCAGAGAGCTCCCCCTTACATCAGGGTCCCCAAAGAGCTCCCCCCTTACATCAGGGTCCCCAGAGAGTCCACCCTTACATGAGGGTCCCCAAAGGGCTCTCCCCTTACATCAGGGTCCCCAGAGAGCTCCCCCCTTTACATCAGGGTCACCAGAGAGCCCCCTCTTACATCAGGGTCCCCAGAGAGCTCCCCCCTTTACATCAGGGTCCCCAGAGAGCCCCCCCTTACATCAGGATCCCCAGAGAATCCCCCCTTACATCAGGTTCCCCAGAGAGCCCCCCCTTTCATCAGGGTCCCCAAAGAGCTCC
>BLSH010464798.1:2020676-2037129 GCA_018402905.1 Glandirana rugosa
ACGGTGTCGGTACTTTTACAGTCTGACGTGAGTGTAACCTATTAGTAACTCGTCCCCCCCAATTTCACTTCTTCTCTCTGCTTAACGGACCTAGAGGTCCGACGACCTAACTCCTGGTAAGACGAACATAAAACCCACAAAGTCAAGAAGAGCTGCGTCTGTCAGTGAACTCGGAGAAAAGGATTTTACGGTAAGTTATAATAAAATCCCTTTATTCTGATTTGGGGGCGTGGCCATCAGCACTCTTTTTTTGGTTTTGAATTGTTCAAACATTGTGGAGTTATCCTTGCCAACCAGCAGCCTGGAGATCCAGGCAATTCGTCTCTCTTCTTCACTTTAACCCCCCCTGCTCAATGATTATCCAATGTGAGTGCAGTCTGACATTTTCATGGCTGTGGCACATATAAACAATCAAGAAGATACCAGAAGCCAGTAAGTAGATTAGAAGGTAATATGTTTTCTTCCCTGGGCAAAACAGCAAGATTCAGCTCTGTCTACAGTTCACAAATTAACCACTTAAGGACCGGAAGGATTTACCCCCTTAATGACCAGGCCATTCTTTGCAATATGGCACTACGTCGCTTTAACTGACAATTGTGCAATCATGCAACGTTGTACCCAAACAAAATGTATGTCCTTTTTTTCCCCACACAAATGCAGCTTTCTTTTGGTGGTATTTGATCAGCTCTGCGGTTTTTATTTTGTGCGCTATAAACAAAAATTAAATATATATATATATATATATATATATATATATATATATTACTTTTTGCTATAATAGATATCCAAAAAAATTGTAAATATAATAATTTCTTCATCAGTTTAGGCCAATATATGTATTCTTCTACATATTTTTGGTAAAAATAAATCGCAATAAGCATATATTGATTGGTGTGCGCAAAAGTTATAACGTCTACAAAATAGGGAATAGATTTATGGCATTTTTATTATTATTATTTTTTTTTACTAGCAATGGTGGTGATCAGTGATTTTTAGCGGGATTGCGGCGGACCGATCGGACAATTTTGACACTTTTGGGACCAGTGAAGTTTATATAGCGATCAGTGCTATAAAAATGCACTGATCACTGTATAAATGACACTGGCAGGGAATGGGTTAACACTTGTGTTCCCTGGGAGGTGTTTCTAACTGGGGGGGTGGGTGTACTGACTGGAGGAGGAGAGCGATTGCTGCTGATCACTAGGAACAGACGATTTCTCTCTACTCCCCTGACAGAATAGGGATATGTTTGTTTATATTAACAGATCACCATTCTGGTTCTCTGTGGAGTGATCACAGGTGGACGGTGGACATTGTGGCCGCCGGCCACGTACATCAACTCCGGCACCGTGTGTGCGCCCACTGTATCTATGGCACAAAGCGATGTACACCTATGGCGATTCGTGCAATGCAACCAATCTGCCGTAGTATAACTGCGGCGGCTGGTCTCAAAGTGGCTAAAGTTATTCTAAAGGATGATAAAAAAAAAAAGCATGTTATACTACCTGCTTTGTGTAATGTTTATGCACAGAGCAAACCCAGTCCTCCTCTTCTCGGGTCTCCTGCCAGCACTTCAGGCTCCTCCCCCCTGCCGAGTGCCCACCATAGCAAGTCTCTTGATATGGGGGTATACATGCAGGCTCGTTCCCGAGCTGCGGTCCCTGTGTCCATTAAAGCAGTGTGTGGCTCTGCCCCATCCAGTGCTCACTGGCTGTGATTGACAGCAGCAGGAGTAAATGGCTTCCACTACTGTCTCTCTGTCCAGTGTGGAGAGAGAGAGACACTGCTCTCGTGCACAGCGCTGGATTGAGATCGGGCTTGGGTAAGTATGTGTGGGTTAAGCTGCGCAAATAAGGTTTTTTTCCTTTTTTTTTTTGTATTATGCATAGAATGCATTAAGGTAAAAAAAAACACTTACACCTTTAGAGCCACTTTTAAGTGTCAAAATTTGGATGGAGGACAACTTGCTAACAAGTAAATCTAGGGGATTTGGCCCATGGGCAGCATGTATTCCTCAAGAATCTTCATCAACAGTAGTTGTCACACTTTAGACTTTGAGCAAAGGGTGTATCCCTCAACTGGAAGATACCCAGGTTGCTAGCCAGTACCAGGGACTCACTTGTTGACATGCCTTGACTACCTACTGTTAGTTTTTCACTTTTAAAGCTTGGCAAATATTCAAAAACATTATCCTGCCCACCCAGATCTGATTTTTCTTTCTGCCGGTGTGCATTGGCTCCTTCCAGGTCTGCTAGACCCCCAATCCATCTTTTCTTACTAACATTGATGGTAAAGCTTTTGAAGGGCATGTGCCGAGGGAACAGGACTGTTTGAGGCTGTCTTATGCACCATGGCCCATGGTTGCAAGCCTTCATCTGGCCTTTTTAATTGTTATGAGTCCCGCATCCTTCAACCTTAGCAATGGCGTAGCTTGGGTGGTGCGGGGTGGGTGGGGAGGGCACCGCCTGGGCGCAAAATCTAGAGGGGCGCTGTGACAGTCCCTGTCCCGAAATTGCCATCTCTGTCCCTGGTCCCTTCATTCCGGGACAATACAATGTCCTGGAATGAAATTGAGGTCACAGCCACCACCTTCTAACTAGTAATTATTACATATCCCTACACATCTGGAACTGGTTGCTAGGGCCGGCCCGTCTGGTGTCTAACAACCAGTGACATCACAGACTCTCAATCTCTCAGACGGTGCGGTTGGGAGTGAGGGCCGCGCTTAGTGATGCACTGCTGTCTCCACCCGCCTCGGGACCTCCTCCTTCTCTGGCGCCCAGCAGAAAGCAGCAGGGACTGCCAAGCTATGGGTGGCAACTGGCACACTGCATCTGGTGTCAAGCTATGGGTGGCAAGTGGCACACTGCATCTGGTGGTAGGCTATGGGTTGCAAGTGGCACAATGTATCTGGCGGCAAGCGGCACACTGCATCTGGTGGCAGGCTATGTGTAGCAAGTGGCATTGCATCTGGTGGCAAGCTATGGGTGGCAAATGACACACTGCATTTGGTGGAAACTGGCACTGCATCTGGTGGCAAGCTATGGGTGGCAAGTGGCACACTGCATCTGGTTGCAAGCTCTGGGTGGCAAGTGGCACACTGCATCTGGTGGCAGGTTGTGTGGCAAGTGGCACACTGCATCTGGTAGCAGGCTACTGGTGGCAAGTGGCACACTGCATCTGTTCTGCGGGTGGCAAGTTGCGCACTGCAACTGGTGGCAGGCTATGGGTGGCAAGTGGCACACTGCATCTGGTGGCAGGCTATGGGTGGCAAGTGGCACACTGCATCTGGTGGCAGGCTATGGGTGGAAAATGGCACACTACATGTGGCAGGCAACGGTGGCAAGTGACGTGCTGCATCTGGTGGCAGGTGACGGTGGCAAGTAGCAAGCTGCATCTGCAGGTGATGGTGGTGCGTTGCATCTGGTGGCAAGTGACAAGCTAAGGGTTCCCACTGATTCTGCATTATGGTGAGTTGAACTATGTCATATTATCTATTACAATGTAGTAATAGAAATAATGTGATTTGATCATCCTGATACCATATCAAGCATGGTGTCTGGATGATTTAAGTGCTAACACCAGCCATTCGCCCAACAAATCACCCGCCGCCGTATTCCCCGTCAACCCTGAAACTACATTGCGTGCCCCCCCCCCCCATCTTTTTTTGGGAAGGGGGGTGTCCCTGAATGACATTTTGGAATTGTGGTCACCCTACCGCTCTCACAAATGTGGACCATCTTGCATGGGGCAAAATGCCGCTTGTCAAACTTATGAAGCTGGAGAGTCCACGTTGCCCAGCAACAGCGGCCATTCTTGGGGTGCAGGTGGGTGGCTGGGGGATCCGTCTCATGGCGCCGATCAGCGAGGGGCCGAGCTGAGGGCAGATATGCCTGAGAGCCTGGGACTTGGGAGAATAGTTCCACCGTGGCCGCCTCCTCCTTGACCTCGCCTCCCTGACCCCGCCCCCCAAGAGGGGAGAAGCGGTAGGCGCAGCATCTCCCATTCCTGGGCTCCAGAGCATGGATTGCTCCAACTTCCTCTCTGCAGTAACATGAGGCCAGGAGAACAGGACGACTGGGGACCCAGAGGACAGACGGGATACATACGATGCCAGGGAGCCGCTGGAATGATCAAAACACCCCCGGATTCAGGAGACAGACTGGCATTAAAGGTACATTACTGCAGAGATTGGGACAGAGGAGGGACTGCAAATAGGGATAGGGCTAGCAGTCTCTCTCATCCCCCCCCCTCACTCCCCTCTCTGAGCCCCCCTTTCCTTCAGCACAACTCTCTTTCTCAGCCTCTCTCTCGGTGAATCCAAATCACCAGTGCTGCAAAAACACACAATTGTGCAAATATACAAATAAATAAACAAACTGATTTTATATGATAATCAATAAAAAGTTCTTCCATAGCCATAAAGTTCATTCATAGCCATGTTTTTTGGATGCTTTTTATTGATTGTTATCGAAATTAATTTGTTTATATATTTGCGTGTTCTTGAAGCACTGGTGATTTGGATTCACCTCCCAGTAGAGCTATCTTAGAATTATTTTATTTGATGAATTGTTATATGAAAATGTCTGTATTTATTTTATTTGCACAATGAGATGAATGCAGCACCGGTGATTGGTACTCACTATCCAGTAGGGTTATTTTATTTTATAATATTTCAGTTAATGGAAGCTACATATGTCATTATTATTATTATTATAATACAGGATTTATATAGCGCCAAAAGTTTGCGCAACGCTTTACAAAATGAAGGCAGACAGTACGGTTACATCACAATTTGGTACAAGAGGAATCAGAGGGCCCTGCTTGTTGGAGCTTACAATCTATTCACACTATAATACTTTTTGTGGCACCGTGCAGTTGGGATCAATATACATATACAGGCAGTCTCCTAGTTACAAACATCCTAGTTACAAACGACTCCTAGTTACAAACGGAGGTAGACAACAGGAAGTGAGAGTAAATTTACCCCTAGGAAGTGAAATTCAGGGTGTCACCACTGATGCTTTATCATCAAGGTTTGTTTCCACAACAACCCAACACTTTCAAAATCCAATTATCATTGGGACCGGAAGTGAGGTGAAATTTTCTGAACAGAACCATAGACAGCAAAACAAACATTACAGTGGTGTTAACCCTTATCTATGCTATCCAAAAAGCTTAAAAATATTTTTCTCCTTTTGTTCGTCGACGGACACGGCACCTCCTTAATCTTGACCAGTGGGTTATATCACCTCTCCAGGAGTAGGACTAGGCAGAACATAAAACTTTGCTTCACCCCATGGGCCGTCCTCAGTCCCTATATAACCCCCTCCCTGCTCCAGGTACTCCAGTTTTTTCTGTCTAGTCAGGAATAAGGACCTAGCTCCTTGCTGGGATCTTTTGGGTCCTAGTAATTTTTTCTTTTTTCTTCCTTACATGCATCTCCTGGGAGATCTACAATCAACTGTCGGGATGGGCGACGGGCTGGGTAATCTAGATCCAGTGGTCTTCCCAGTCCAGCCAGCGAGCGCGTGCAGACCATAGCTATGCACAAGGTCGGCTGCGACATAGCCTCAACGGACGGAGGCTGGCCCGCGAGTTAAACACCTCACAGGATCGCATACGACTGGGCTTTGGTCCTAGTCGCAGCATCCCCCTGGCCGACAGCCCCCCACTTCGGTGGCAAGGGTCCTGTCTGGAGCGATAGCCGTGGAAAGGTTAAGTACAGTCCCCCTCCTTCTGTGAGGGGGTGGGGTGGACGCAGGTACTCTCCAGGGATGGTCGGACCTGCCCGCAGGATCCCTCATCCCATCCTAAAGTCCCTCAGTTGAGCTGGACTCCCCCCTCCCTCTCCATGAACTTGTGGGGTCCCAGGACAGGTGGCAGAGACCCTGGGGGGGTCTCCCTCTTCATTCCCCCTCTGTAAGGGGCTAGAGTGTGTGTCCTGCCCTGGTGGTATAGGGGGGTTCCAATGCAGAGGGGCAGTGGAGTAGGGTTGCCACATCATCCCTTTAATTCAGGACACATATGAATTACACAGGTTCTGAGGCTAATTTAATGCAGATAAGGCACCAAGTGAGTTTAATTACCACCTTAATCAGCCTTAGGACCTGTGTAATTAATATGTGTCCTGGATTAAAGGGATGATGGTGGCAACCCTACAGTGGAGACCCCTAGGTGCCCTGCTGTGCAGTGCAGCATGAGGTATAGTGCAGTTTAGGAGCCCCAGTGCAGAGTGCACAGCAGTAGTAGAGTCCTCTAGGTGTTCATCCTGCCTAGTGGGGTACAGTACCTTTGTGGGTCCCCTTGCAGAGATAGCGGCAGAGATGATCCTGGCAGCATGCTTCAGCATGTCAGATGACCGGCGACCATCTTGGAGAAGTTCAATGACATCACGGCAGCCATTTTGCATTGGTTTCACTGGTCTCTGGCTGGCGGCTATGTTTGTGTAGCCTGATGATGTCATGGCAGCCATTTTTCATTGGTCTACTGAAATGTTGGAGGACTGAAGCCTCGAGATGCCAGGGCTCATCCTCTTCCTCTATCTCCTCTTCCTGCCTGGGATATATGAAGTGAGATGGGTTGCAGGGGCTGAATGGCAGTGCTCCTCCGGTGGTAGGGTGAGTCTTTGGAGGTCCCTGTGATCTCTCTCCCTGCTGACAGGTACCCTGAGCATTGGGGTATCCCTTAGTAGTGCCAAAAGATCTTTTGTACTGCAGGGTCTTCCCTTTTCCTGATGGAGCCTCAGGGTCCCATCTCCCCCACTGACTACCTCATGGAGGGGGCAGGTCCCTCAGAACCCCAGCTTCCCATGGCTGCGCTGGCCGCAGTCTTGGGTCATTTGTATCCCGGGTGGAAGTAGCGTGTGGGCAAAGGCCCAGGAGGAAGCATTCCCAGCCTTCCCCTGCTCAGTCAGTCTCATCCGATTCTGATCCCGCTGGGGATAGAGCCCGTTCAAGGGGGCCTAATATAATGTTTCCTGACCCATCTGAAATGGAGGATGCGACTGGTGTGGCTTTTGGTACACCTAAGTCACCTTGTACACCAATTTTTCCTTATCTGCCTTATTTTGATTGGTTGTTCCCATTCTTTATAGGTAAACCTGAGGCACCATTTGTGGTCCCCAAACGTTTTGTAGTACGTTACCCCTTTGAGGAATCACTTATAAAAAAAAGTGGACCAGTCCACCTGTGGTGGACCCTCCTGTTTCCAGGTTGAATAAAGCAACCATGATTCCAGTAGAGCATTCCCCATCCTTTAAAGACCCGGCCGATAGGAAAGCGGAGTCTGTGGCGCGTAGCATGTTCACTATGGCAGGTTCGGCGATGCGACCGATCTTAGCTTCGGCCTTGGTGTCTTAGACACTGACCGAATGGGCCAAGCTTTTGTACCAAGATCTGGGAAATGAGCAGGTTCCCACTGCTTATGTTGATCTTGCAGACCAGTTGGTCCAAGGACTGCAGTTTGTATGTGATGCATCTTTGGATGCGATTCCCCTGCTGTCAAATATTTCTGTTTAAGTGGTAGTGATTACACTTGTGCTGTGGCTTAAGTACTGGTCGGCAGACCAAGCCGCTAAGAAAGCGCTCATTGATCTGCCCTTTCAGGGCGATTACCTGTTTGGGGCTACCCTGGATGACATCATTAAGGGTGTCACAGGGGAGACGCGTACATTCCTGCCACAGTCTAAGAAAGGGAAGGGGCCCCGTAAACGTGGGCCTTCCTTCTCACCCCATAAGAAATTCTTTTGGGCCCCCAGCACTGCAGACAAGGGAAACAGGTCTTTCAAGTCTTCCGCTGGGAGTTCCAAGTAATCTTGGTCTGGTAAGCCTAGAGCGAGCTTCCCCAGTCCCACAGACAAGACCCCTTCATCTTCACTGGCTTCCGGCCTCGTGGACCTTCTTTGTGAGTGTCTGGGGGATCCACAAGATGATTCTTTTTGGGGTTCCCAGAAAGTGGGGCAAGGTTCGTCCTTTTCAGGTTGTTTAGTCCCTGAATCTCCTTCTGCGGATAGAATCCCTGCAGAGGTTCAGGTGACGTCCGGACTACCTAAGGTTCTCCCTATCCCTCTCCAGGGAATTGGATTACCTAGGTCTGATTTACATTCTGACCAGGGGGGTCCTTCCTCTGGACAAACTTCAGGAACCACAGGCTGTGGTTCACCGGCTGCTTTCACACAGTGTCATGTACCTGGCGGATGAGTCTGGCTTATGCAGAGGGGCACCTCTCTTGTGGCCCTGGTTCAAGAACCCCTGGTAGTGCAGACAGGGAGTTCTTGGTCACTTGATGGTATGTGGGAGTACACTGGAGCTCGTGCAGGCAGAAGAGTGGTTGTACAGTTCGGGTCGGCAACAGTCTGGCAATGGGGTACAGGTGGAGTAGGCAGGCGGGTGGTCAGGTGCAAGCAGGGTCGGCAACGTGCAGGCAGCAAAGGTACAGAAGGATCAGGCAGAAGGGTAGTCATAGACAGGCCGGGGGTCAGGGCAGGCAAAAATCAACAAATCCAAGTAAAGCCGGGATCACAGGTGCAGGAAAGTCGCTCAAAGCAGTGACTGGGGTCACAGGAACGCTGTAGAATGGACAGCATCTGCTGCAAGGTGTTGTCAGCTTAAATAGGCCGTTTTGGTGCCATTGGTGCGTGAACGCGCACGGACGGCCGGAAGTGGCCAATTTCCTAATACACAGACAGCTTTCTCTCCCAACTTACATACAGGTTCTGGGTCAGGTGGCATCCACCTTCAAGACAGTTCTGCTTGTGCAGACCTGCATGCAGCTCCTTCAACAGGTTCGGCTCCACAGGACGATACCGAGGTTCGTTGCAGCGTCAGAGGTGGTAGATGCCACAGTCGTCCTAGTGCCACTTCGGAGTCAACACCCCGAACATACACACTTCTTCTGCTGTGCCTGCGAAGGATCGAAGGCGAAAGTCTTCTGGTCATTCTGGTGGCCGTAAACATCCCTTGGGGGCTGCACCTCAGAGAGGACCAGTTGTCCCAAGGGCCTGGCTTCCATCCTGCTTTACAGTCGCTGGCTCTAATTGCTTAGCTATTGAAAGCCAGGTACTGAAGGTTAGAGGTTTGTCTGGATCAGTGATCCCTACTATGGCGAGGAAGTCGACCTCTAGAAAAATATACCATTGTACGTGGATAGCGTACATTTCTTGGTGTGAGTCGAGTGGCGCTCATCCTCGCTCCTTTTCTATAACTCGGATCTTGGTATTTCTTCAACGGGGCGTTGAGCAAAAGTTGGCCTTGAGTACCATCAAGGGCCAGGTGTCTGCCTTGTCAATCTTCTTTCAGCGACCCCTAGCCACTCTTTAGTGCGTGCCTTCATTCAAGGAGTCCGGCATGTGGCTCCGCCTGTACGGTCTCTCTTGCTGCCATGGGATTTGAACTTGGTACACTCAGTTCTCCAGAAACCTCCATTTGAAAATATTCGAGATATTCCCTTATCTACGTTGTCCCAGAAGGTGGCATTCTTGGTGGCTATTACATCTGCCCGTAGGGTGTCAGAGTTGGCGGCATTATCTTGTCGTACTCCCTATTTAGTGGTCCACAGAGACAAGGTGGTTCTTCATCCCTGTCCATCGTTCCTACATAAAGTGGTCTCGGACTTCCATTTGAATGAGGACATTGTTCTGCTGTCCTTGTGTCCCAAGCCTGCTCATTCCGAGGAATTTGCTTTGCATACCTTGGATGTGGTTCGTGCGATTTGAGTGTATCTGGCAGCCACGGAGTTCTTTCAGAGGTCAGACTCGCATTTTGTGGTTACACAAGGACCAAGGAAAGGGCAGGCCGCATCTTCAGCTACCATCTTCAGATGGATCAGACAGACGGTGACTCAGGCCTATTCTATTAAGGGTCAGGTTCCTCTGTTCCCTGTCATGGCGCATTCTATTCGGGCACTTAGTACTTTTTGGGCCTTCCGTCATCAAGCGTCAAAATCACAGGTGTGCAATGTGGCCACTTGGTCGTCGGTGCATACTTTCACCAAATTCTACAAAGTAGATATTCTTGCATCTGCAGATGCTTCTTTTGGCTGCAAAGTTTTGCAGGCTGCTGTTTTTCTTTCAAAAATTTCTTTTTTTTCAGATTAGGTTCCTGTGACCCGGTTAAGGCTCCTGTGTCCTGGTAAGGGCTCTTGTGGTTAGCCTTGGGTTATTTTCCCCACCCCTCATTTTATTTTGGCACTGCTTTGGGACGTCCCACTGGTCAAGATTAAGGAGGCGCTGTGTCCGTCAATGAACCAAGGAGAAAATAGGATTTTTATACTCACCGTAAAATCTATTTCTCCGAGTTCATCGACGGACACAGCGCCCACCCCTCTATTGAGTTTTAATACTGCTTTGCTACTAAACTGAGTACTTGGAGCAGGGAGGGGGTTATATATGGACTGAGGACGGCCCATGGGGCGTAACCAAGTTTTATGTTCTGTGTAGTCCTACTCCTGGAGAGGTGATATAATCCACTGGTCAAGATTAAGGAGGCGCTGTGTCCGTTGATGAACTCAGAGAAATGGATTTTCCTGGCGCCTCCATGGCAGCATACAGATGATAGAGCTCTGCCTCGACTCCTCCCCTAGGACCAGTGAATAGCATAAATTAAAGAGATAGACCCTCCCCCAATATTCTCCTTTTTTTCCTCATACCTCTGATCAGTGAAGAAGACAGCACCAGATCCATACCTCTGCTGATGAGCAGTTCCGCCGGGTTAAGCCTCTCCTGGACGTAGTCCCTGTATTTGGGCCGCTATTAGCACTAAAAAGTCAGGGAATCCCTTCTGCGGGTCTTTTGGGGTTTGCAGTGTTTCCTCTCAGGAACAAAATCTGCCATTTTTCAAAAGGTTGGTGTATGCTTGTAGGGAAGCCTTAGGATCAGTTTATCTCCCCTTATTTTATCTTTACCCCCTTCCTCTTTTTTTTTTTTCTCCCCTTTTCTTCCTGTCAGTATATTACCTGGGTAGGTTCCCTTTAAATTTTCCTGCCATCTCTGTCTCCCCTCTGAAGGAGGCCATCTTTTTGGTGTGCAGGGGGGGGGATTCGTTCCTCTGTCGCTTACGGTGCCTCTGGGGATCTTTTTTTTTTTTTGATCTCTGCCTTCCCCTCTTTCCTCCCTGCGCATCCTCTCACGCTTCCTTCCCACCAGGCAGCGAATGGCAGGCTCCGGTGGCTTACTCGTGCTGGTCGGAGCGGCGGGGGGCGGTGCGCGCGTGCGATTGCGTCACCGAACGCCAGCGCATGCGCAGTAACGCCGGGAGGCCCCGTCGGCCATCTTGGATGAGGGAGAAATGCTTTTTTTCCACTCTCCTGCTTGCCAGCGCTTGGGAGGGCCTAGAGTCTAATCCCTTCCCCCCCTCCATGCCTTAAAGCCCCACTCTGCTGCAGTCTCTCAGCATTGTCCTCCTACACTCTGCTGACACCTGGCTGCAGCCTCAGTATTCACTTTCTCTTGGTCTGGTAAGTTGCTGGAAATATATAAAAAAAAAAAAAAAAAAAAAAAAGGAAACTGAAGAGTTTTTTTGAATTTCTTGTTCCGTTTATCTATTTCTCCTAAGCTGATCCTGTCGCTGTACCTGCCATGAGCCATTCACCTTACGGTCAAGATCTGCAAAGATCCTTAAGGTATGTGATGGCTGGCGTAAGTATTTAAAGAAAAAAAAAAAAGAGCGCACTGTTTTAAAAAATAGAGAAAACCGGGAAAATGTCCTTTTTTTCTGTTACAGCCCTGTCCGCTCAAGGGGTTCGAGGAGATCCTCCAGACATCATGACAGTCATTGGGATCATAGTCCGGATTACAGGAGCTACTCTTCCCATCACAGATCTCCCAGAAGGTCCAGTTCCCGAAGACGTTACCGTTCTCGTTCCCCCGCTGAGCGTCCTTCTAGAAAGAAGTGCTGGGTTAGTGGGGCTACCCCTCTTCCGGACAAGCTTGTATGCAGAGGCTGCTTCATAGATTATGCAGCGGACAGAGAGAGAGAAAGTGACCAAGTTGTGGAGTTGCTCAAGAAAACCATGAAGGACTCTTTATCTGAACTGGCGGCTATGAGACCTGAACAACCAACAGCTGGAGGCTCTGCTTCCTGAGATGACCCAGGACGCCCCAGGTCCATCTTCAGCCTGCACTCCCATTGCTCCCTCGGGTCAAGCCCCAAGGGATCCTCCGCAGGAAGATCCCTCTAAGGATTCAGCTGAAGATTCAGAGCCATCCGGGTTCAGCTTTTCACTTGTCCAGCCCTTTATTCAGGCCGTCAAGGCAGCCATCAAATGGTAAGAGCTGGAGGAGCAACCGCAAAAATCGAAAAAATATTTCTCTCACCTTAAGAAAAGGAAAACGGTATTCCCTATGATGAGTGAGATCAAGGAGGTGATGGAGGAGGAATGGAAGAAGACAGAGAAGAAGTTTTCTCTAGCCCGCTTCGGCAAGCTCTACCCCTTGTCTGAGTCTGACACTTAAGCCCTATATTCTATGCCTGTCGTGGATGCAGCAGTAGTTCGGCTTGCAAAAAATATAACTCTCCCGATGGAGGACTCTCGGCGCCTTTTAAAGATCCATTGGATAGACGCATAGACTTAGACCTCAAGAGGAGCTACCTGGCCACGGGCGCAGCTTGCAAGCCCGCCATTGCCCTCACTTCAGTCTCCAACGCTATCCGAGCCTGGACTGAAAATGTAGAGTCAGCATTACGACAGGATGTCCCTAAGGAGGACATTATTAAGGCTCTGGAAGAATTGAAGATGTCGGCTGACTTTGTCGGGGAGGCGACAATAGACACTATTCGCTGTTCCTCCCGTTCCATGCTGCACTCAGTAATGGCAAAGAGAGCTCTATGGCTGAAACCATGGGCAGCCGATTTAGCATCCAAGCAGAACTGGTACAAGATCCCATTTGATGGGAAGGCCCTCTTTGGAGAAAAGATGGAAAAAGGCATCTCTAAAGTCACAGGGGGGGAAGTCCGGCTTACTCCCCCAGGATAGAATAGCCAAACGAGCGACAGCCTATTCCTCAAAATTTAGGCAGTCAAGGTCTTCTAATTACAGGCATTCTAGACAGTCCAGAAAGGGCAGGAAGAACTGGAAGGGTACTCAATCCTCCTTTCTGGCAGCAAAGAAGAACAAGGTTTTGTCCATTCCGCAAGATCCAGTGAAGTCCGTTTGAGGTGAGGCCAGCCCAAACACCTCCAGTGGGAGCCAGGCTCAAGTGCTTTGCGCCAGTTTGGGCAGACATATGTCAGAATCAATGGGTCTTATCGACAATCCGCTATGGTCATTTCTGAACTTTTTCACCAGCCACCTCCAAATCATTTCAAGAGGACAGAAATCCCATCCTCTCCACAGAAAGCTCAGGCACTACTCCAGTTTGTCGCATTGCTCCAGCTCCAGGGGGCAGCAATCCCGGTTCCCCGCTCAGATCAATTTATGGGGTTTTACTCCACCCTTTTTCTAGTTCCAAAGAAGATGGGAGGATAGAGACCGGTCATAGACTTGAAGGAGCTGAATCGACACATTTCCCTGGAGAGTTTCAAGATGGAGTCCCTTCAGACAATGATTCAGGCAGTTCAACCAGGGGACTGGCTTCTCTCGGTGGATTTAGAGGATGCCTTCTTCATGTCCAGATTCTACCTTCCTTTCAGAAGTTTGAGGTTCGCTGTAGGCCAGGTCCACTTTCAGTTTCAGTGTCTCCCATTCGGTTTGAGTACTGCTCCCAGGGTGTTCACAAAGGTGTTGATCTCAGTTCTGGCCCCCCTGAAGCTACTCCTTCGTTATTTTAGCTGTGTGCTTAGGGTCATTGTCTTGTTGGTAGGTAAACCTTTGGCCCAGTCTGAGGTCCTGAGCACTCTGGAGAAGGTTTTTGTCCAGGATATCCCTGCACTTGGCCGCATTCATCTTTCCCTCGATTGCAACCAGTCGTCCTGTCCCTGCAGCTGAAAAACACCCCCACAGCATGATGCTGCCACCACCATGCTTCACTGTTGGGACTGTATTGGACAGGTGAATTAAGGCCAAAAAGTTCTATCTTGGTCTCATCAGACCAGAGAATTTTATTTCTCATCATCTTGGAGTCCTTCAGGTGTTTTTTTTAGCAAACTCCATGCGGGCTTTCATGTGTCTTGCACTGAGGAAAGGCTTCCGTCGGGCTACTCTGCCATAAAGCCCCAACTGGTGGAGGGCTGCTGTGATGGTTGACTTTCTACAACTTTTTCCCATCTCCCGACTGCATCTCTGGAGCTCAGCACAGTGATCTTTGGGTTCTTCTTTACCTCTCTCACCAAGGCTCTTCTCCCCCGATAGCTCAGTTTGGGTGGACGGCCAGCTCTAGGAAGGGTTCTGGTCGTCCCAAACATCTTCCATTTAAGGATTATGGAGGCCACTGTGCTCTTAGGAACCTTAAGTGCAGCAGAACTTTTTTTGTAACCTTGGCCAGATCTGTGCCGTGCCACAATTCTGTCTCTGAGCTCTTCAGGCAGTTCCTTTGAGAAATAATTCTCATTTGCTCTGACATGCACTGTGAGCTGTAAGGTCTTATATAGACAGGTGTGTGGCTTTCCTAATCAAGTCCAATCAGTATAATCAAACACAGCTGGACTCAAATGAAGGTGTAGAACCATTTCAAGGATGATCAGAAGAAATGGACAGCACCTGAGTTAAATATATGAGTGTCACAGCAAAGGGTCTGAATACTTAGGACTATGTGATATTTCAGTTTTTCTTTTTTAATACATCTGCAAAAATGTCAACAATTCTGTGTTTTTCTGTCAATATGGGGTGCTGTGTGTATTAATGAGGAAAATAAATGAACTTAAATGTTTTTAGCAAATGGCTGCAATATAACAGAGTGAAAAATTTAAGGGGGTCTGAATACTTTCCGTACCCACTGTTTATAGCAAAAATTCAAAAAAGTTAAATACAAAACCCTACTGGGTATTGATCTCAACTGTATGGAGCTGCAACAAGTATTATAGTGGGAATTTGATATATGTAGCTTCCATTAACCGAAATTTTATAAAATCCCCCCTCCTAACGCCTATGATGGCTAACCTATGTAGAAAAGATGTAAACGCCTATTTTCAGGCTGTCCGGTCATGTCATCCCATGCGAGCCAGTGGTGTATGCAGAGGAGAGTAAGGAGCGCCAACAACAGATAGGACATAGGAAACCATGCATGATGTCATCACTCCAGGCTTTGCCAGCCATTATCAAGCATGCTCTACTCTCCCCTGTAGCCACCGCTGACTAACACAGGGGATCATGTGACCAGACCGGAGCTTGCTGAAAATCAGTAAGTCCGCGGGTTGGGGGGGCGCAGATTTCTTGCCTTACCCCGGGTGATGACAACCCACACTACGACACTGAACCTTAGAGCCTTTTCTCTTGCATGCCTTTGAGTACAGTGTGTAAGGAGATGAGCATACCCTTCTGCTTTCTAATGTTATCGGTATACTTAGGAGCAGGATTAATACTCCAGTGGTCTTTTGTGTGATTGGGGAACATAGCTTTGTCGCCGGTGTACATAATGTATACTCTTATTCCTATTAAAAAAAAAAAGAACTGAGAAAAGCGGTTTCTAAACATGTAAGCATTTTACACAATGTCTTGAAGTAAATGCTGTTGTGCCATATACACTTCTGTGCAAAAGTTTTAGGCAGGTATGAAAAAATGCTGTAAATTAAAAATGCTTTCAGAAATGGACATATTAATAGTTTATTTTAATCCGTTATCAAAATGGAAAAAAAAAGTGAATAGAAAAGAAATTCAAATCAATATTTGGTGTGACCACCCTTTGCTTTCAAAACCGCATCAATTCTTCTAAGTACACTTGCACACGGTTTTCAAATGAACTCGGCAGATAGGTTGATCCAATCATTTTGGAGAAATAACCACCGATCTTCTGTGGATGTAGTCTTCATCCCAATTTATTTTGCAGTAGGACAACGACCCCAAAACATACCAGCCAATGTCATTAGGAACTATTTTCAGCATAAAGAACAAGGAGTCCTGGAAATGATGGACCCAAACTTGTATGGAACCTCCACAGTGCTGCATTGTTGAATGCAGACACTCATTATTTTAGTGCTCTCCAACCCTTTGGCGAACAAATTGCCTCCTGCTACAGAAAAGTATTTAAAATTTTGTGTCATCACTTCAGAGCACCGACTGCCATTTTTCTTCACCTCTGTTCCAATGTTTTTTTGCATAGCTGTTGGTTAGCCTTGTTTCAACATCAGAGGTGTGGCTTTTTTACCTCAATTCTTCCATGGAGACCACTTCTGGCCAGATTTCTCCAGACAGAAGATGGGTGTGCCTTTGTCCCACTGGTTTCCGCCAGTTCTGTGCTGATGGCACTACTGAACATTTTTCAGTGTCAAAGATAAGGAAGCATGATGTGGCTTTCATCATCTGCTGCTTTCATTTTTTTGGCCGACCACTGCATCATTGGGCCTCAATAATGCCTATTTCT
>BLSH010464798.1:2045523-2063804 GCA_018402905.1 Glandirana rugosa
AACAAGATTAAATCTATATAATAGATTATCTAACAATTAGTAAACTAAAAAAGAAGAAAAAAGGGACCGCCTATTGACATAATCTTAAGGAGAGTGTATCCGGAATACCCGTGTGGTGTCTCACAATTACCTATGTATAAGCAATAGTAAGTGAAACTTTATAAGAACATTAGAAAGCAAATAGTGGCTATCCCTAAACAAGACTCTCTCCTATTTACACAATAAGGAGGTCTCACTCCTCGCTTCTAAACCAACAGGGTCTAGATACGAGTTGCATTAACCGCGTACTAGGCTGGTCCAATATAACACCTAGACTCGAGATAGGGAAACACTACAAAAAATCAAAGAAGCTCAGATCCACAATATAACCTGGTCGGATCATGCGCCAATTACGTTGAGCATAGATCTGGGACAACCAAATCTTCGCTCCTCACTCTGGAGGAATAACACATTTATCCTCTCTCAGAACAAATCCCTATCGGTGATAAACGAAAGATTACAAGAATATTTCAAAGTGAATGATAACGAATATGTATCCATTAACACTCTGTGGTGTGCCCATAAGGCCTATGTGAGAGGAATTCTAATACAGTTATCCGCCAGGGAAAAAAGAAGAAAAAATCAAATGATTAACAATCTATTAGATAATATATCTAAATTAGAACAACAGCACAAAAATTCCCCTAACCACACCTCATTACTTCAAAAATTAAACGAAACAAGAGGAGAACTACGTACCCTGTTAGCCGCTAACTATGAAAAATATTTTAACAAACTCAAACTAAATCATTATTCCCACAGTAATAAAGTAGGAAAGTATTTAGCAACCCAGATTCGGCATAAACTAAATAAACAAAAAATACACAAAATAATCCACAAGACAGGTAAACCCGCTTATAACCCACAGGAAATAGCCAATACCTTTGCTGAATATTACGAAGAATTGTATAATATCAAAAATGACGATAAGACGCACCAACCACAAACTTCAGAAATCAAGAAATTCCTAGACAAAATTAAATTCCCTAAAATAGACTCTAACACCCTTAACAAATTAAATGAGCCAATTTCAGAAAAAGAAATTGAGAAAGTGATTCATTCACTCCCTAATAATAAGGCCCCTGGACCAGATGGACTATCCAGTGAATACTTTAAAGCATTTCAAAAACTTCTAACACCTCACCTAAAAACACTCTATAATAAAGCAGCCAGTAACAACTCATTTCCTAAAGAGATGCTTGAAGCCATCATAATTACTATACCAAAACAAGACAAAGACCCTGTGTCACCTTCTAACTATAGACCCATATCTTTACTAAACACGGACCTCAAAATATACTCCAAAATCCTAGCTAATCAATTACTAGAATTAACGCCAACACTAATTGAACCAGACCAAGTAGGCTTTGTTAAAGGACGACAAGGACCTGACAGCACGAGGAGAATGATTAATGTAATAAACTGGGTAGGGCACTGTCGGGTGCCTTCTCTGCTGCTTGGACTTGATGCGGAGAAGGCATTCGACAGGGTCCATTGGAGGTTTATAAAAGAGACCCTCCAAAAATATGGTATACAGGGATTCTTTCTGGAGGCAATAATGTCTCTCTACAAAGACCCCACAGCAAAAGTGTTTACTTCGGGCAATATTTCTAGGAGCTTTACCCTCTCGAACGGGACGAGACAAGGCTGTCCGCTTTCACCAATAATCTTTTCACTAATAATTGAAGCACTTGCAATATATATTAGATCTAATAAAACAATTAAAGGAATCAAAATCGGCCAAACTGAACACAAATTGGGACTTTTTGCAGATGACGTATTATTAACCCTGTTTTCCCCAGAATCATCACTTAAAGAAACCAACAAAATATTAGAGGAATTTGGTGCAGTCTCTTACTACAGAATAAATCCAGATAAATGCCTAGTACTCCCCATGAATATACCACCAGATAAGGTGGCACTTCTTAAAAGTAACTCCAATTATAGCTGGGTTTGCTCAGCAATAAAATATCTAGGAATACGTCTTACCTATCCAATCAACAAATTATACGAAACAAATTTCCCACTATTGATTAGTCAAATCCATCAAGACTGTCAACATATCAAAAAACAACAACTGTCGTGGATAGGAAGAATAGCTGCATTTAAGATGCAGGCATTACCCAAAATATTATACTATTTCAGAGCTCTCCCCATTCCTATTCCCCAAAAATTCTTCACCCAAATAAATAAAATACTAAACGACCTGATCTAGAATGGGAAAAAACCAAGAATATCCTTAGCAATTATATCATTGACTAAATCCAGAGGAGGACTAAATTCACCAGATTTGTATCTTTATTACCATGCCACCCTTTTAGAACAAATGAAATACTGGTTTGTTCACGACAACACAAAACTTTGGTTAAACATTGAAAAAGAAATTACGAAAAAACATGACCTTGTGGCCTTAGCCACAGCACATTACATAATACCCAAAGCCATACTGCCCAACTACTTGACAATCAAAGCGACAGTTGCAGCTTGGAAAAGCATGCTGAACAAACTACAACCTTTAATAGATCCTTACGAACTCCCGATCCCAATAACAACCCTAGAATACTGTAAAGCAAGATTTAATGCTTCACAGTGGCAAAAACAGGGTATCAACTTCTTTCACAGCTTACCTGAAACTCAAAAAACTCAAATTTGGAATAAATTACAAACAAAAAAACCCCTAAAGGACTTTGACCCAAACAAAAAATTAGAAATACACAGAGAGATAGGAAACTTCTTTATCAACAAAGGGCATAGCAACACTAAAGGTATTTCATTCTTTTATAAGCTTTTAACCTCCTATCCCCTTAAAACCAAGACTAAAAATATGATGAAATGGGAAGCGGATCTAGCTAAATCCTTCTCATGGGAATCCTGGAGCAAAGCCATTAAAATTAACAGCTCGTCATCCTCCTGTATTGAACACTGGGACAATGCACAGAAAATACTAAATCGATGGTATTTAACCCCATATAGGTTATCTAAAATTTATACCGGTTCATCTCCCCTATGCTGGAGATGTAACTCCCAGACGGGCAACCTCTTCCACACATTATGGCAGTGTAAAAATTTATCAAGCTTCTGGAACTCTATATCATCCTTTGTAGCTTCTTTCACAGGATTTCTTAATGAATTAACACCAGAAATGGCATTATTAGGCATCAATCTAGATATATACCCAAACAATTATAGAATAATTGTAGCCAACATATTAACTGCCTCAAGATTAACAATCACCAAATTATGGAAATCCACCCAAGCACCAAACATATCAGAAGTTATAAGGAGACTAAACTTACAAGCACAATTCGAACTTATGTTAGCCCATAGGAAAGGTAATATAGATAAATTCTCAAAAATTTGGCATGCCTGGATATCACACCCGAAGGCCTCTAATTTCTTAAAAGACAAAAGCAACTATTAAATGTCTATAAAGAGTACTTGCAATATTGTTACCTCCTTAACATAAAAGTAACTTCCTCATCAGCAACTTCCTCTAACACCCTTTTCCTTCCTTCCTTTCTTTCTAACCTCCTTGTTTACAGTTTGTTCCCAATGGGGTAAACAAGGAATATAGGCAACATAGGAGCTTAATATCTGTTTCAACTGTTAATCGTTTGATTGATTCTGATAACAAATAATTTTGATTAAGAATCGGAAAAAGATGCTTAATAGCAAATTTTATGTATATGACTAAGCTAATCTGAAAAATGTGTGTTATAACATTTAAACCCAATAAAAATCATTGAAAGAGAAAAACTCATGGATAGAAGGTAAATTGTTTTCAATGGCATAGTTCACACCAGTACCATCAGTTCCAGTGCATTCGAGTTCCAGAAAAAGAAAGTAGAACATGCTGCTTTTTTTCTGCCCTGAGCTGTACTGGAACACGATAAAATGCACCAAAAAGTGCACTGGAACACACCTTTCCTTATTTAAGTTTTAAAAAAAAGAGGGTTTAAAATGCACTGCATCAAAAGCACTGGAACACATCAAAAACGCGTAAAAAAAAGTGCATGCACAAAAACTTCCTGTACGCATCCAGACTGCGTTTCTATGGTGTCAGCAAGGCTTAACCACTTCAGCCCGCAAGGATTTACCCCCTTCCCGACCATTCGGCACTGCATCGCCTTAACTGATAATTGTGCGGTTGTGCAACGTTTTACCCCACAAATAGAGCTCTCTTTTGGTGGTATTTGACCACCTCTGCGGGTTTTTTTTTTTTGTGTGCTATAAACATAAAAAGAGCGACAATTTTGAAAAAAAAAATGTTTTACATTTTGCTACAATACATATCCAATAAAATATATAAAAAAAATGTATTCATCAGTTTTGGCCGATATATATTCTTCTACATGTTTTTGATAAAATTGCAAAAAGTGATTATTGATTGGTTTGCGCAAAAGTTGCCGCGTTTACAAATCATGAGAATTCATTTATGGCGTTTTTTACTTTTTTTTTTTTACTGGTAATGGCGGCAATCCTCCATTTTTATCGGGACTGCGATATAGCAGTAGACAGAACGGACATTTTTGACACGTTTTTGGGACCATTGACATTTATACAGCGATCAGATTTAAAAATAGCCATTGATTACTGTGTAAATGTCACTGGCAGGGAAGGGGTTAACATGCAGGGGGCAATCAAGGGGTTAACTGTGTTCCCTAGGCGTGTTCTAACTGTGTGGGGGCTGGGCTTGCAGGGGCATAACAGATCTAACTGATCCCGATGACAAGGATCAGTAGATCACTGTCATGCCGCACTGACAGAATGGGGAACCACCGTGTTTACATCAGCGGTTCCCCGATCTTCCTCTCTAGAAGGCGATCGCAGGTCACCAGCGGACATCGAGTCAGCTCGACCTGCGGCCACAGTGGTGCAGCTCTGCGGATTACTGTTTATAGACGCCGGTTGTGCAGCGGAGCCAACTTGCCGCAGTAAATGTACGCGAGGCAGTCGGCAAGTGGTTAAAGAGGGAAAAAAAAAAAATCCAGTGTTTATATATCGTACTTTGTAGACACTATAACTTTCACGCAAACCAAATAATATACACGCAGGGCCAGATTACACCATAGAAACGCAGTCTGGATACGTTCCGGGGTGCTTTTCTGCATGCGTGTTTTTGGCGCTTTTTTGATGAATTCCAGTGCATTTTTTCCCCTCTTTTTTTTCTTAACCTTAACCATTTCCAAACCGAGCCTGTTTTTTGGGTTTGGTGATTGAGTTAAAAACAGTTTTTTTTGCTATAAAATTACTTAGAACCCCCAAACATTATATCATTTTTTTTTCTAACACCCTAGAGAATAAAATGGCGGTCATTGCAAAACTGTGTCACACCGTATTTGCGCAGCGGTCTTCCAAGTGTGTTTTTTTTTTTTTTTTTTTTATAAATTCGGTTTTTTTAGTTAAAAAATAAGAAAACCGTAAAGGTAGGCCAATTTTTTTCCATATTGTGAAAGATAATGTTACGCCGAGTAAAATGATACCCAACATGTCATGCTTCAAAATTGCGCCCGCTCGCGGAAGGACGTCAAACTTTGCAACTTAAAAACCTTTAAGACCTTTGGACGGAAGTGACTTCTGACGTCATTTCCGCCTTGCCGTATTATGGAGCCGAGTGAGTGGCTTCAGCCACTCACTCGGCTCACGGACACTGGGGGGGAGCACCGTAAGCGACGGAGATGACGGAAAAGCGGAGGGGTGGGGGGGCACCTCTCCCGCCGCTAATAAAAGTGATCCCGCTGCGAATCCGGCGCTAAGACCACTTTTATCTGACGGGGAATCGCCAGAAGAATAAAACTGTATCTGGATGGTGCCTGCAGCTGCAAGCACCATTCAGATATCACCACTCAAACCCAAGGACGTGATATGACGTCCGGCTGTACGGAAGTGGTTAAATAACGACGCGTGTTCCAGTGCATTTAGGTGCATTCTGGTGCGTTTTTGATGCATTGTACCACGTTGCAGTAGAGTCCAGTGCAGAAAAAAATGCAGCATGTTCTATATTTTTTTCTGGAACTGGAACGCACTGGAACTGTTTGCACTAGTGTGAACTCTGCCTCTAAAACCCACATAATCGACTACTTATGTAGAAAAAAAACGCACTGGACTGCATGTGGTGTGAACTGGCCCTTATTGGGGGTTTCTTTTACCACAGACATGTAGCAGAATACATTTTGGGCTAAATTTATGAAGAAATTAATTTTTTTTTTTTTTACATGTTATTGGATATGTTTTATAGCAGACAATAAAAAGGGTTTGTTTTTTTAAATAAAAATATAAAACACCTAGTTGTGATCTAATATCACCAGAAGAAAGCTCTATTTGTGTGAAAAGAATATAATTTTCATTTGCGTAACAGTTTTACATGACTGCGTGATTGTCAGTTACAATAGCGCAGTGCTGAATAGCAAAAAAATGGTAAACCCTTCCGGAGGGGAAGTGGTTAATTTGCAGTATTTCTTCACACGTGCCTTATACTTTTGCTCAATACCGTATGTCTTATTTTAGTGTGACATTTTTTTTTTTTTACTTTCTGTTCTTGGTTTCTAGGGTTTCTAGGCACTCATAATTTAATGTTGCAAACATTCTTTATCACATAGCCCATACCAAGAATGCCATTCTAACATTATTAGTTCAACTTATAAACATCAAAATGCCTAATCATATTTACACAATCTTTTTATTTCTCTAACACATTTCTTTTTATTTTTAATTATTCATTTGTGTCTTTCATAACTTATGTTGAATAGTATTATGTAATTAGAAAACCAAGCCCCCACTTGGAGGTCTCTGTGAACAGGATTTCTCCTATGACTTCGAACAATAATATAATCAAGTAAATACATGATTTTTAAAATTATATACAAAAGCATTATCAACATAATATGACCCAAGCATTTAAAATAATTTTCCCCACAGGGAATATATGTATGCCTTTTAGTTATTTGTTAATCATCATCACCATATATAAAAGTAATCTTCATGAATATGCTCCTTTGCATATAGTTTAATCCAATTCATAACTACTCCAGGTTAATGTGCTATATTCATGCTACCAACGAACCATGCTAACACGGATACACTTATATGAACTACTACTGTCCAAAATGGTTAAACAGTGTCCTCATGAGTGAAGATTTATCTCATGTATTGCAGTTTCATAAATTATAATTAGACTTATCTCACTTTTGTGAGATACTGTATATAATTTGTGTGTGTGTATATGTGTGTGTGTGTGTGTGTGTATATATATATATATATATATATATATACATACATACACACACACACACACACACACACAGCGGGTAAAATAAGTATTGAACCCATCCTCATTTTTCTAGGTAAATACAGTATCTCACAAAAGTGAGTACACCTCTCACATTTTTGTAAATATTTTACTATATCTTTTTATGTGACAACACTAAAGAAATTACACTTTGCTACAGTGTAAAATAGTGAGTGTACAGCTTGTATAACAGTGTACATTTGCTGTCCCCTCAAAATAACTCAACACACAGCCATTAATGTCTAAACTGCTGGCAACAAAGGTATACCCCTAAGTGAAAATGTCCACATTGGGCCCAAAGTTTCAATATTTTGTGTGGCCATCATTATTTTCCAGCACTGCCTTAACCCTCCTGGTCATGGAATTAACCAGAGCTTCACAGGTTGCCACCCGAATCCTCTTCCACTCCTCCATGATGACATCACGGAGCTGGAGGATGTTAGAGAACTTGCGCTCCTCCACCTTCCGTTTTGAGGATGCCCCACAGATGCTCAATAGGGTTTAGGTCTGGAAATATGCTTGGCCAGTCCACCACCTTTACCCTCAGCTTCTTTAGCAAGGCAGTGGTCATCTTGGAGGTGTGTTTGGGGTCGTTATCATGTTGAAATACTGCCCTGCGGCCCAGTCTCCAAAGGGAGGGGATCATGCTCTGCTTCAGTATATCATAGTACATGTTGGCATTCATGGTTCCCTCAATAAACTGTAGCTCCCCATAGCCGGCCGCACTCATGCAGCCCCAGACCATGACACTCCCACCACCATACTTGACAGCAGGCAAGACACACTTGTCTGTACTCCTCCTCACCTGGTTGCCGCCACACACGCTTGACACCATCTGAAGCAAGTTTATCTTGGTCTCATCAGACCACAGGACATGGTTCCAGTAATCCATGTCCTTAGTCTGCTTGTCTTTAGCAAACTGTTTGTGGGCTTTCTTGTGCATCGTCTTTAGAAGATGCTTCCTTCTGGGACGACAGCCATGCAGACCAATGAAGCACACTATAAAAAACATCAATGAGATTTGAAAAAGAAAATTGATCAAAATTAGAGAACACTTTCAGATCTCTCCCAGTTACTGGTGTCAAGCTGGCATCATGTGCTAATTTCTTTAATTATCTGACAAACCCTATTTAACTGTCAGCTTAACTTTCCAGTTTTCACTGACTGCAAGATGGTGAGGCGTTCTAAAGTGACTGAAACCCAGTGGCGGCTGGTGAAATTTTAGGATGGGGGCGCCAGACCCCACCCTTCCTTTTTGACCCCTCCCACTCATAAGCCCCACCCCTTATAGATTCCACCCATTGTGTCAGGACTATACAGCCCGGCATCGCCAGATAGGGTATATGGCATTGCCAGATAGGGTATACAGCACCCATCCACCCCCGCCGCAGGGCTCGCGACAATGACAGCAAAGGTCAGTCGGGACATCAAAGTCCCACACTTAACCCATCTAGGAAGCGGGTGGGCAGCTGTGTCTGGCGAGCGGGAGTGTGCTTTGCTTAGGTGGCTTTGGCCGTGCATCCTCCTCCGACAAAGACCTGCAATTGGGATCGCCTGACTTCTCAGCCAATCGGGAAAAGGGTAACACACCTGCATTTCCTCATTGGCGGAGAGGCGATTCAGTGTTAGAAAAGCAAATATTCATTTGCTTTTCTGACACACGTGAGTGGGTTGCAAGCGCAGTGCCCTGCTCTCGGAGTCCACTCTATTTTGAAGCCTATGCATGCATCTATCCATTTAGCATAGGGGGTGGCGAAGATAGAGGGGGGTGGCGCCCGTGCGCCCTTAATGGACGAGCCGCTCCTGCTGAAACCCTCTGGCAGCAGTTTTTCCAGATGAAGGCCAAAAGGATGACCCTATCGTTCCAAATCCGTGATTGCTAGAATATTGCATCTTTACAACGTCACAAACTCATTCAAGTCCCCAAAGAAGGCTTATCATCCACGAAAGACAAGTGCAAGAGAAGACTGGATAATGCAGAGAATCTTAATGGGAAATGGGTTCAACGCTGTAGCTGCAATTGTTCGCCAATTCAGCACTGAACAGAGTAAGGATCTGTCTCTTCATACAGTGTCTCGCCGTTTAAGAGAATGGAGACTAGGCCACCAGAATTGTTGAGAAATAGACCAAATGAGTTGATTCTTCCCTGGGTTACCAGCTGCCTTGAACAAATGTTAAGTCTGGATCAAAGCAGTGCGGAGACTCTCGGGGACAAAGCAGCGGCCACAAGGTGTCTCAGGAGAATGGATTTGAACAGCATGAATTCTGCCACCCAAAGGTGAAGTGAGTCTAGTGCGAATAGTGGCTAGAATATGATCTGGAGGTATCACAGGAACCGACTACATCTTGGAGGAGGAAAACTGTTGTGGCAATGATTCAGCCCTTACATTATTAGTACCGGGTAAGAATGAGACTTGACAGGAAAAAAGCCTAACGAGCCCTTATGTAAAATTCTTATGGTCTGTCAAAATGAGAACCGGCACAGTGATACCCTTAGGAGATGCCTCCATTATTTAAGAGCTAAAATAATATCTAGCAATTTTCTGTCCCCAATCTCATAATTGCATTCCGCAGGAGACAATTTCTTGGAAAAGTAGCCACAAGGATCCATAGTGCTCTGAGGTAGGACGTTAAGACAGGAGGGCACCTACTCTAGTCTAGGATACATTAACCTTAAGAATGAAGGGTAACGTAGGATCAGGATGTGCCAGCACAGGAATTGAAACAAAGGCAGCCTTGAGAGATTCAAAGGCTTTAATGGAATCCGGAGACCAATTCTGTGTGTTTTTGTCCTTCCTGATCATAACAGTCAGTGGTTTGACGAGAGAAGAAAAATTACAAATACATTTCCGATAATTGGCAAATCCAAGAAAATGTTGTGGCGGACAGAGACCTACAGGTCGAGGCCACTGTAGAACTGCAGATAGTTTCTCAGGGACCATTGAAAAACCGGCAGTAGAAATGACAACCCAGAAATGTAACCTGTTCACAATGGTACTTTTCCAACTTACAATACAGATTATTATCGTTGATGAATTCCTGAAAAACTGCCGGAGCGCTGCAGAGGCCAAACTGCATTACGAGGTATTCGTAATGTCCAGTCCTAGTATTAAATGCAGTTTTCTATTCGTCGCCCTCCTTGATCCTCGCGGGATTGTATGTCCTTCTCAAATCGAGATTAGTGAAAACCGTTGCGGTCAAATAATTCCGTAATCAGTGGAATCGGATAAGCGTTCTTAATCGTGATGAGATTTAGACCCCTATAATCAATACAAGGTCTCAGTTCACCACTAATTTTTCACAAAGAAGAAGCCAGCACCGGCAGGAGACAAGGATTTGCGAATGAACCCTCGAGAAAGTGAATTGGCAACATAGTCCTCCATTGCTTTACCTTTCGAGACAGACAAAGTATAGCCCCCGTCCACGTAGGGGCATAGCACCATGTTGAAGGTCAATGCGCAATCATACGACCAGCGTGAAGGCAAACTACCGCCTTGACCTTTGTCAAAGACATAACTAAATTCATGGTACTCTTCTGGCAAGCAGGAGAGTGAAGAGGTGCACAAGACCTTAACCACTTTCTGAAAGCCTGTTTTCCTGCATTGTGGCGACCAAGAAAGAACCTCAGCACAATGCCAATCAAAAGAGGGGGGTTGTGCCTCTGTAACCAAGGATAGCCAATGACCACCGGGTAATGAGGTGAGGAAATTGGATTATCTCATGGTTAAGAGCCCCTATGGCCATAGTCAATGAAGCTGCCTCATGAGGCACATGGGCAGGCTGTAAAGGCTCCCATCAATAGTCTCAATGGCAAGTGGAGTGGCACGAAGCTGCAGCAGAATCAAGATTGTGCTTAGACACAAAGGCACTATCTATGAACAGGCCTGCAGCCCCAGAGTGGATTAGAGCCTGTGTATTGATTAGGGATGCACTGAAATTTCGGCATCCGAAAATTATCGGCATTTTCGGCCAAAATCTGTGTTTTCGGTATCGGCCGAAACAAAAGAACCGGCCTATACCGAAAAGGGGACGGGTACCGTCCATTGCAGGGTATGTGTGCATCACATACCCGCAATGGATGTGGGAGATGAAAAGATTCACAAAGCAGGCTGCTTGTACGAGCCGCTCTGTGCATGAAACTGTGACCTAATTACACTGGAATGCAGAGAATGCTGAGAGAGCTGTCAGATTTTAAACTTGATGTCAGGGAGGTGGGCGGGACTTGGGTGTTAGCTGTTCAGTCCAGCCCACCTCCGATCTCAGTTAAAATCTGGCAGCTCTCTCTCTGCATTCTCAGCATTCCAGTGTAATTAGGTCACCGCTTCATGCACAGATCGGCTCGTACAAGCAGCGTGCTCTGTGCATCTACTGATCTTTTCTGCCAGTGCCAGTCAGTACTGCCTGTCAGTACCAATCAGTGCCACCTGCCAGTACCATCCACTGCTGCCTGTCAGTGCCAATCAGTGACACATGCCAGTACCATCCTGGGCCACCTGTCAGTGCCAATCGGTGCCACCTGCCAGTACCATCCAGTGCCACCTGTCAGTGCCAATCAGTGCCACCTGCCAATACCATCCAGTGCCACCTGCCAGTACAACTCAGTGCCACCTGTCAGTGCCAAACAGTGCCAATCAGTGCCACCTGCCACTACCATCCAGTGCCACCTGTCAGTGCCAACCAGTGGCACCTGTCAGTCCCACCAATCAGTGCTGCCAACTACTTGCTAGATTGGATCACTTTTCATGGAAGAATGAGTACAGATGGTTCAGCTTTGATGTTTCTAGCCTGTATTCTTGCATTCCCCATGCTCTTGGTCTTAAAGCGGTATCCTTCTTTTTGGAGGAATCAGGACTACTACCTCCAGAAGTGCGGAGCCTCTATGGGAGCTCGATTCTCCCCCTCCCTTGCCAACCTCTATATGGGGTGGTGGGAGAGGTTCCGCATTTTTGGAGGTGGTGGTCCCTGCAGGGGGGATACCATCCTTTACTTTCGATACATTGATGACCTGTTGTTCATAGCCAGGGATGATTATAGTTTAGAGAATTGGTTAGCTTTTTTGAATGACGATTTAAATCTGAAATTTACTGACAGGTCAGACTTGGAGTCTATTGAGTTTCTAGATGTCTTGCTGTCCCACGATGGGGATAAAATAACAAGTAATCTTTATAGGAAGCCCTCTGCGGGCAATACATTGCTCAGAGCTGACTCCCACCATCCCAGACATGTAATTAGGGGTATACCTGTAGGCCAGTTTCTTAGAGCTAAGAGGATCTGTAGTCGCGATATAGACTTTTGTGAAGTGTCTAGCGACATGGCCCGTAGGTTTCATGATAGGGGTTATCCTAGGTCAATGATTTTAAGAGCCCAGTCCATAGCTGAGAAAACTCCACGTGATAGGCTTCTTATAGACTCCCCCAAATTTGGTTCACGTTCCCAGTCTACTACATCCATGGCTTCTGGTTCTGTGATCTTTTCTACCCCGTTCAGTTTTGAATTTCATCAAGTCAGTGATATTGTCAAGAAATACTTACCTATTCTGTACAATGACCCGACATATGCAGATATTCTTTCACGGGGTATAAAGACAGTCTCTAGGAGGGCCCCTACTATTGGTAGGTGCCTCTGTCCTAGTTTATTTTCTAGTCAGCAAACAGGTCAGCATTGGCTGCATTTTAAAGGTATGTACAGATGTGGATCCCACACCTGCAACTACTGCTCATACATTAAGAGAGGAAATCAGATGGTCTCTGTAGCCTCGGGTAGGTCTTTTGATATTTTGTCCTTCATCAACTGCAATACCAGGTTTGTTGTATATGTTATCACATGCACAGTTTGCAATATGTGGGACGCACTACCCGTAGACTCAGGGACCGCCTGACCATGCCACCAATGTAGCTCGCCATTGGAATCTACGCCATAACAAAGATACCTCCAGTCTTAATAATCAAGGTATTGAAATAGTGGTTACTCCCAAAAGGGGGGGTGACCGATTCGGTATCCTTTGTCGTAGAGAGGTACATTGGATTTATTATTTGGGCATTCGGATGCCTTCTGGGATGAACTTTGAGTGGGATGTTTCCCATTTTTATAATTAATCCGGCTCTCTCCTTTTGCCCCATACCCGCATTACACTCGACTTAGGTTTGGTCGGGGGCTTCTTCCCCCCCCCCCTTTCCTGTTCTTATAATGATGATCCCCTGATATTGTTGTTATCATGGGTTGGTTAAGTGATGGATATGGCTCCATCGTTTGTCGTGTGTTATGCGTTTTTCCTTTTCTCAATGGTCCGTCTGAATACACACCACTTTGGACACCCCCGGGTTTTAAACTCCAATTAATATTTGTTCACATCACCTAATCAAGTGTTTTCATATTCTTTTTGTAGTAACATTGTTCGGGGGTTTGTTCCAATGTAAAATCGTTATTAGTGGAGTTTTTGTTATTAGAATCCATGGGAGGGTTCCCATTATGTTGCAACAGACTTTCTTACAGAGCATATCTATTCATGTACTTACAATCTCATTCATTAGAATTTGTTACATTGTTACATTGATTTTTAGACTGCGCTTTGTGCGTGTCACCTGTTGTTCATGCGGCTATGCTGTACATACATATAAAAAAAAAAAAACGAAAGAAAACAACAAATAAACACAAAAAAATCTTTTGTGTTGTATAAAACCCTCCTCTCATATATCTGTATTTTTGTATATTTGTATGTATTCATATTTTTATTTTCTACTTTCATTTTTTTCATGGATTTCTTTACTATTGTCATTGCATTATATTGTACCATACTCCGGTCTTTTTATACTGTATTTGTTTCACTTAAATGTGATGTTACATTGTTTCTTGTGGGTATGGATATCGCACCTGCTACTGAAATACTTTTTGGTCAGCCCTTTCTTCAATTAATCTCATGGGACTAATTAGTCTGCACCTGTCATGAATGGGCGGTACTGACCACTATTTAGGAGCTGGATCGATACACATTTCTTCAGCTATGAGTAAGCGTCAACTCTAGACGTGAAACGCGTTAGCTGCTACCTGGTGTCTTTTCCTGCTGGCATTTGACTGTACCTGCATTTACTTGTTTTGTGCATTTTTGCCAAAATAAATCAGCATCGATTGGAGTGCGGCTGTCTGAACTTTCTGTTTCTCTAATCAGTGCTGCCTATCAGTGCTTCCAATCAGTGCCACCTATCAGCACCAATCAGTGCCGCCTGTCAGTGCCCAGGCACAGGTAGGCTGCATATGACAATTGTATACAAAAATATAAATATTTTTTTAAAAACTGTAATTTTCGGCTTTCGGCTTAGTGTATTTTCGGTTTCGGCACCAAAATTTCTATTCGGTGCACCACTAGTATTGATGGATGACTCGGACCAAGAAAGGGTAACCGGAACTAGAGGCTTATCCTTCAGGATAACTGGTGACGCAGCAACACCACCCAAGGTCTGTCCCCTACAGGACCTCAAGCTATAACAAACCCTCTATTTGGGACTTTTAGGGGCAAGAACTCCAAAGTATGAGGAGAATATCATAAAATCTATAAATTTTATTGAAAAAGTTAAAAACCTGAAAATTTGTATTTGAAATGAACTCAAGATGTCATAATGTTGCTTTTACATAAAAGAGAAAGCATAACGTGAAAAAAAATGACAAAATTGGTATAACCACACTGCTCTGTTGTTGGATGCAGATTGTATCCAACGCTTTTCAAGCCATGCAGTTAGTGCTCTTCATCAGGGGCGAGTGGTTATGTAGATAACAATATTGTCTATATTGACAGAAAAAATATACAATTAGATATGAATTTGATGACACAAATATATTTGTATATATATATATATATATATATATATATATATATATATATATATACACATTGTTGGTACTTTGGCATCATATAAAGTTAGACACTGACCATTAGTATAAAGCATCACGTCCAAAATCGCATCATTTAAAATACATTTACAAAGATATTTTGCCACCCAGTGTCCATCCAGGATCGATAAGATGGAGGTGGGTAACATATGCCCATCTCAGTCACAGAGGGCACCACACCCGACCCAGTAGGGGCCACACCCCACCAAACCAGCTAGGAAATATTAAAGAATCTTATCACATAACGAAAAGAGGGGATAGTGGGTATCACAGAGATACGTTCTCTTGTATTGTCAATAAATGTGTGTAAAGAACATATATCTTAGGGACATACCCACCTATGTCTCCTAGTGTCTCAAGGCAATTGTATAGATGACTCAAGAATATTTCAAGATGAATCAATCCGCTTGGATATATGCAGCAAAAGAGGCTGCAGCATATGGAGCTGCAAGACAGTAAGAAAAAAAGGGAGATTTATATTTGGATATATTGTATATTGGGTGAAAGACAAGGGGGAACAGCAGCATATAAAATGCTGATTGAAGCCTTGCTTATGCTGAAATATAATGATAAGGCTTACCCAGATGGCTAATATAAACAGGTGGAAAAGTTAAATAGTCACCAAGGAGTTATGGATCAGAGTATCTGGCCAATTGTATATTGGTCACAATCGCCAGCCCAAGAATATGGATAGGATGATCTGTTACCTTTAGGTTGTATATATATATATATATATATATATATATATATATATATATATATAGTGTGAGGGAAATAAGTATTTCAACACCCTGCTATTTTGCAAGTTCTCCCACTTATAAATCATGGAGGGGTCTGAAATTGTCAAAGTAGGTGCATGACCACTGTGAGAGACATAATGTAAAAAAAAAAAATCCAGAAATCACAATATATGATTGTTAAACTATTTATTTGTATGATACAGCTGCAAATAAGTATTTGAACACCTGTCTATCAGCTAGAATTCTGACCCTCAGAGACCTGTTAGTCTGCCTTTAAAATGTCCACCTCCACTACATTTATTATCCTAAATTAGATGCACCTGTTTGAGGTCGTTAGCTGCATAAAGACACCTGTCCACCCCATACTATCAGTAAGAATCCAACTACTAACATGGCCAAGACCAAAGAGCTGTCCAAAGACACTAGAGACAAAATTGTACACCTCCACAAGGCTGGAAAGGGCTACGGGAAATTGCCAAGCACCTTGGTGAAAAAAGGTCCACTGTTGGAGCAATCATTAGAAAATGGAAGAAGCTAAACATGACTGTCAATCTCCCTCGGACTGAGGCTCCATGCAAGATCTCACCTCGTGGGGTCTCAATGATCCTAAGGAAGGTGAGAAATCAGCCCAGAACTACATGGGAGGAGCTGGTCAATGACTTGAAAAGAGCTGGGACCACCGTTTCCAAGGTTACTGTTGGTAATACACTAAGACGTCATGGTTTGAAATCATGCATGGCACGGAAGGTTCCCCTGCTTAAACCAGCACATGTCAAGGCACGTCTTAAGTTTGCCAATGACCATTTGGGTGATCCAGAGGAGTCATATGGTCAGATGAGACCAAAATAGAACTTTTGGGTCATAATTCCACTAAACGTGTTTGGAGGAAGAAGAATGATGAGTACCATCCCAAGAACACCATCCCTACTGTGAAGCAATGGGGTGGTAGCATCATGCTTTTGGGGGTGTTTTTCTGCACATGGGACAGGGCGACTGCACTGTATTAAGGAGAGGATGACCGGGGCCATGTATTGCGAGATTTTGGGGAACAACCTCCTTCCCTCAGAGCATTGAAGACGGGTCGAGGCTGGGTCTTCCAACATGACAATGACCCGAAGCACACAGCCAGGATAACCAAGGAGTGGCTCTGTAAGAAGCATATTAAGGTTCTGGTGTGGCCTAGCCAGTCTCCAGACCTAAACCCAATAGAGAATCTTTGGAGGGAGCTCAAACTCCGTGTTTCTCAGCGACAGGCCAGAAACCTGACTGATCTAGAGAAGATCTGTGTGGAGGAGTGGGCCAAAATCCCTCCTGCAGTGTGTGCAAACCTGGTGAAAAACTACAGGAAACGTTTGACCTCTGTAATTGCAAACAAAGGCTACTGTACCAAATATTAACATTGACTTTCTCAGGTGTTCAAATACTTATTTGCAGCTGTATCATACAAATAAATAGTTAAAAAATCATACTTTGTGATTTCTGGATTTTTTTTTTTTTAGATTATGTCTCTCACAGTGGACATGCACCTACAATGACTATTTCAGACCCCTCCATGATTTCTAAGTGGGAGAACTTGCAAAATAGCAGGGTGTTCAAATACTTATTTTCCTCACTGTATATATATATATATATATATATACACTGTGTGCAGAATTATTAGGCAAATGAGTATTTTGACCACATCATCCTCTTTATGCATGTTGTCTTACTCCAAGCTGTATAGGCTCGAAAGCCTACTACCAATTAAGCATATTAGGTGATGTGCATCTCAGTAATGAGAAGGGGTGTGGTTTAATGACATCAACAACCTATATCAGCTGTGCATAATTATTAGGCAACTTCCTTTCCTTTGGCAAAATGGGTCAAAAGAAGGACTTGACAGGCTCCGAAAAGTCAAAAATAGTGAGATATCTTGCAGAGGGATGCAGCACTCTTAAAATTGCCAAGCTTCTGAAGCGTGATCATCGAACAATCAAGCGTTTCATTCAAAATAGCCAACAGGGTCGCAAGAAGCGTGTGGAAAAACCAAGGCGCAAAATAACTGCCCGTGAACTGAGAAAAGTCAAGCGTACAGCTGCCAAGATGCCACTTGCCACCAGTTTTGCCATATTTCAGAGCTGCAACATCACTGGAGTGCCCAAAAGCACAAGGTGTGCAATACTCAGAGACATGGCCAAGGTAAGAAAGGCTGAAAAACGACCACCACTGAACAAGACACACATGCTGAAACGTCAAGACTGGGCAAAGAAATATCTCAAGACTGATTTTTCTAAGGTTTTATGGACTGATGAAATGAGAGTGAGTCTTGATGGGCCAGATGGATGGGCCCG
>BLSH010464798.1:2064042-2086877 GCA_018402905.1 Glandirana rugosa
GACACAATTTCGTCCCTTAGGAGAGAGGGAGTTACCGCGATAAGGGAACACTACTAGGCCGACGGGAGAGAGAGGGGGACCCTGACCTCTTGCCGAGGGTAAGTAGGACCAGACGGCCGCCGCGAGCGGGGGGAGGCAAGGGTCCGTAGGGTGGAGTGGTCGGGAGTAAAAGGTGAGCGTTTTTTTACGTTCATACGCTCACCTTTTAAACTCCCGACCTCTATGTCCCTCACGTCTTAATAATCCGTTCAACATAATTTGATATTAATGAGTTTTTGGAATCATTGAGAACATGGTTGTTGTTCAATAATAAAATTATTCCTCAAAAATACAACTTGCCTAATAATTCTGCACTCCCTGTATCTCCAGCCCTCAAATTTTCCACTCGCATACTTGCATTTTTTTGCGAGTGGAAAATGAGGGCTGGTGAGGTGGGATGCCTGGGAACGGAGGGGGGCGAGCGCCGCCGGCAGACCAGGATGAATGGGAGCCGTTCTCCAGTCCCAGGGGGAGAGAGAGGGCAGCCGGATCATCACAAGGGAATAGCGCCATTGAGGGAGAGAGGATTCCCTGCTTTAACACAGAGCGGGGATTTGCCAGCTGTAATAGTTTAGAATTGCATCCGCTCTGGTCCCGGTCACATACAAAGTCCTTCCCTCCTGACCCCGCACCTGTGACAGACAGAACATGCCCTGGCATTGGACCAGCATTCTGTCTGTCATTGGTGCAGTGTCAGGAGGGAGGGACTGTGTATGTGACCGGAGCGGAGCAGATGCATTTCTAACGCAAACTATTACAGCGGGCAAATCCCCGCTCTGTGTTAAAGCAGGGAATCCTCTCCCTCTATGGCGGTATTCCTTTGTGATTATCCGGCTGTCCTCTCTCTTCCTCCACGCTCTCCATGGCAGGCTGCAAAGATGGACACTGATAAGGCTGCAATGCTGAGCATGGGTGAGGCTGCAAAGTTGGACACGGGTGAGGCTGCAATGCTGGGCACGAGTAAGGCTGCAAAGATGGACACTAGTGAGGCTTTATTGGATGGGCACAGGTGAGGCAGCATTGGTGGGCACTGGTCACGCCGCAATGATGGACACAGGTGAGGCTGCATTGGTGGGCACTGGTCACAGGTGAGGCTGCAGTGATGGGCACAGGTGAGGCTGCATTGGTGGACACTGGTCATGCCACAATTATGGGCACAGGTGAGCCTGCGTTGATAGGCACTGGTGAGGTTGTGTTGATAAGCACAGGTTAGGCTGCACTGATGGGCACAGGTGAGGCTGCACTGATAAAGTTGTTAATATTTGTGTAACTTCTGCATAAAACTTTTAAGTGTCATTTCATGAGAATTTATGCGGGCGTCTATAATGGCGGGGCATAGTAGAGGTTGGGTGGGCCAGTTGGTGACGAATAACCCTTAAGGCCTGGCTAGTAGCTCAGGACCTGAAATTTTGAGCCCTGTCTCTATGTGGCCATATAAGTGGCATGGAGTGAGTAAAAAACCGGCTACTCCTTCAGGACCTCATGGTGCAGGCGTTTCCTGGACGGATAGGACAAGGCTTCAAAAAGTGACCTGCCTGTCCACAATAAAATACAATCTCTACCTCCTAAAAGCCCTCTCCTCTGTAGAAAGACGTGTGAAGCCCAACTGCATGGGTTTTACTTCACTGGCGGACTCGGTACCAGGAGGCATGCGAGGTGAGGGAGGCAAGGGTGGGATGCAAAGCTCGGAGCCAAATGTACAGGAGGCTTCCACAAGCGCCCCTTAAAGGAAGGTCTCTCTGAGTCTGGAGGCAATGAGAAAGGCAAACGTGATTAACTTCTCCAGATCCGTAGGTATGTCTTCTCCGGCTGCTATCTCATCTTTAATGTTATCCGAGAGACCATGAGAATAAGCAGCCACGAGGGGCTCATTGTCCCAAGCAACCTCTGCTGCCAGAGTATGGAGTCAATGGCGTAATCTGCTACAGTTCTCGTACTCTGATTAACATGAGGCGCTTGGCAGCAGAAGTAGAGTGAGCGGGAAAATCAAATAAATAAATCCTAAAAAAAGGCACAAACTCAGGGTAACTCGGGACAATGGGTTTTTGCATCTCCCATAGAGGGTTTACTCAGGCCAAGGCTCTATCAGAAAGTAAAGAAATAATGAAGACTACTTTGCTTCTGTCTGTGGGGGAATGCCTGGGGTAGCATCTCAAAGTATATCCCAACCTGGTTGAGAAACCCTCTGCATTGAACTGAATTGCCCCTAAATCACCGGGTAAGCGGAGCAGAACCAGAAATATCTCTTAAAGAGGTAATATTCAATGCGGGTGCCTGCACAGAGACTGGAGCAGCAGCAGGGAAGGCCTGCAACACTAGTTGTACCGGAACAGCCACAGTGGAAGGATCCAGGTTAGCAGTGTGACTCAGGAGCATCTGTATCGCTATGGCAAACTGATCCATGCGGTGGTCCTGCTCATTCAATCTTGAAAAAATATTACCACTCGGTGGATTACCTGCATCTTCTGAATTCATCACCTTTGCCTACTGTCAGGAACCATGAATCAGACTGAGACAAAATGCAGTAAAAACCGCACCTTTTAATATAATGGTAAAAATTGTACAGATCAGTAAAAGTGGTCAAAACATAAGCCAGGGATCGGTAACCAAAGCGGATAGTCGGACAGGCCAGTAATCGGGAAACCAGAGATCAGGGTAGTTTGAGGCAGAACAACAGGATCAGGAATCAGAATCAGTCTTTCACAGAAGCACGGCAGAGATTCTCCAGATATGTAGACCAAAACAAAGGTAGGAAAGGAATGAACAAGGCAGTTTAAATACCCAGAAGGGGCTGGCTGTAGGCGTGACTGACGAGCAGATGATAACCAGATGAGCCACTGAGGGATCAATTGCCGACATATATCTGGCAGCTGAGCAGCCTGAGCACAGAGAAGAAAACTGCTAAGAGCCCATCAATGGCATATGTATAAAGAGAGTCTATCGTGTTTTGGACTTTGAGTAAAAAAATAAATAAATCTTCACCTGTGGGTATACTGTTCAATCTGTGTGGACTTTAGTAGCTCACATAAGTTGTTAGTACGGTTTGTTGGTAGGGCAGATACAACAGTACATTAATCTGGCATCTTTATGAATTGGATTAAACTTTATGCAAAGGAATATATATTTTAATGCTGATTAACAAAGTTTAAAAGCCATGCATATACTCTATGCTCTGCAATGAAAATTCTATTAAAGCAGAGTTCCACACTATTAAAAGTCAGCAGCTACAAAAAAGTGTAGCTGCTGACTTTTAATAATCGGGCACTCACCTGTCCCAGGCTCCAGCGATGCAGCCTAGCTCTTCTCCTCCTCCTCCGTGCGGTTCCGGCATCACAAGTGTGGGCGCCCGGCTTTGGCTTCAAAGCTGGGCGTGCACTGTGCATGAGCAAGCCGTGCTGTGCCCTATGAATGGCCAGTGTATCTTCTGGGACCTGTGAAGGTGAACTTCCTTCTGGCTCCACGGAGCCAGGAGAGGAAGTGTGAAAACAGGGTCGCCCCCCCCCCCCAAAAGATGACATGCCAATTGTGGCATACCAGGGGTCACCTTCCCTTAAAGCGTAAGTTTCACTTTTGGGTGGAACTCCGCTTTAAATGTCTGTCTCATTATGATGTGTTACAATTAAGGGCTTTGGATAACATAACATAAAATGGATATATTTTTATGATTACATTGTTCGTCTGAAGTCAAAGGTGAAATAATTTTCCTAGATCTCTCCAGGCGTTTTTTTTCGTGTTTGTGTGTGTGTATGTATATATATATATATATATATATATATATATATATATATATATATATATATAATATTTGGGGAGTTTTTTAATTAATGGGTATGAAATTGGATTTTTTATCTATTATTATGTGTGCTTTTATGGATGTCATGCTCCAAGTGTTTTGTGTGTATATGGAAAATGTAAACTTTTTTTTTTTCTGTTTTTTTAGGACCACCCAAGCTCCTGAATGTGAAGCCGAGTACTGATATTTTAATTGACAATGGATCAGCTGTTACTTTTCAGGTTGAAGTGTTAGATGAAGAAGGAAATGTAACATGCCAGCCAAAGCTAATTGTGCAGTGTAAGGTAAGTTCAAGATACTGTAAACATACTTGTGTTTAGGAGTAATGCCAAAGACTGCCCCTAGATGTCCCAGAAAGTAACTGGTGAGGGGATATCCACCCTTAATCAAAAGATTGATTGGATTGTTGGGAACTGATGTAATTCTGAATTCTGGCAACTATTTTCATGTGGTATATTGTTTGTCCTCGAATCTCCATAAAAGATCTGGACCATGCTCTTGAAGGGATTATCTTAATCGTACAGTACAGAACTTGTAGTCCTAGTCCCATTGGTTATACCGCCACTGCCTTCAGGTGACTGGACAATGGCAAAAGCTTTGCGGGGAATGCCCCCAATGCACCCTCATATAACACTGACAACTCTGTAGGACTTCAGTTTTTTTGCTAGTGCGTGCCCATAGTTGATGGACGTCTTTTCCTTTGGAGAAGTTTCTAAAATATTGCCCTAATTGTGCAGTACAGGACACAATATTCATAGCCCCTGGGTTATAGGCCCATGATTGGACAATGGCAAGCTATAACTACAGCCCTTTTTTTGAATATTTCGTTTTTGGCTAGTGTCATAAGGTGTTGGACCTTTTTTCCCTTCTAGAGAAATCTTTCTAAGCATAACTAATATATTGGTTCATTATTATCCTTGGATTCTACAATCTGTCCTTCAGTCAGCTCTTCACTGGCTTCTAATACCACAATAGGAGCAGTGTGTCAGGTTCAGTGCTACCTCAATAAAACCATGGAAGCTGTGCCCATACCTCACACCATGAAGATGGTTTATAGTAGTGTTGCTTTGAGCACTGGCTCTTGCATGGGCTCTCACCCTGGCATCCACTGAGTGCAACAAGTGTAGTTAACCCCAGTGTGCTATAACTGTATAGATAATAAACCTTCTTACTAGGATCAATTGACGTTTTTGTGCTTTTCTCTCAGCTCAGAAGTCCTGAGGGAGGGGTTGAGCATTGCTGCTAATGTCAGCTGGAGTTATCTATATGGATAAGAATATTTCTATCGTTCACTGACATACACAGCTCTCCATTACGTGTGGGGTTTATGCTGGTCTCACTAGGAGTTAACTAGGCAGGGAAAAGAAACAGCTGGCCCTTCCCATGGGGGCCGTCCTCTCTTCCCACATAAACTCCCTCATAGCATAGCTCTTCAGTTCTAATGCCTAGTTTGCAAGGAGTTGACCTGGCTTCCCTTCAGGGGAATTGCGGTCCTGTTTGTGACCGTTTTTTATTTCATTTTCTTTTACTTTTATTTTTATTTGTCTTCTATCAAGCAATTGATCTGCTATCAAGAAGCCGGTCGGGGCATAGAGAGTCCATGGGCTCTGTACTTTCCCCGACCTGGCCGACCGATGCGAGCCAGTCCCGCCGTATGGGGACCCGCCACATCGTGCCCGTTCCGTGCGGGCGGCCTGGCGTGATCCCCCCTTACGCCCAGCCCCGGATGCGATTCGGGAAGGGCGACTTTCTGGCCAGCAGCATACCGCCTAAGCAGGGGCGGGAGGTCTGCGAGACTGGGTGGCTACCCATGGCGTCGTCCGGAGTGGTGAGTGAGAGTTCCTTCCTTCCCCCTTTTTAGGGGCGGAAAGGGGGACCGACGACCCAAAAAATTTTTTTTTTGCTGGGTAGCCGCCAGTAGGGGCGCGTGGAGCTCCTGTTTACCCCCTTCCCCCCGCACCACACCCGATCGTCTAGTGCCATTTCAATCATTTTTCGCCGCCATTTTGTGGCTGACCGCCGCCATTTTGCCGTGGCCACAGACATATTGGGCCTATGGGGCTTTCCCTCTAGCGCTCAGAGCGGCGATTTGCGGTACTGCACGTTCCCTGTAGGTGTTTTTCGGCCTCTAGTGTTCAACGGCCGCCCTATTGGAATCCCTGCTTATGCAAAACGTGTCTACAACGATTTTACTTTCACTTTGGAACGGTGTGTGCTCCTGACGGCACGGCTCTCTGATGATCCTCAGGGTTATGGCAGCAAACAGCAAGTATAGCTGGGCTCTCCTGTGGGTGCTGGTGGCGGCGGATGCAGTCATCCTGGGTTCCCTGGTGCACTGTGGGGCAGTGGTATGCGGCTGTGTGGGGGTGCCTTTAATTTTTAGTATGCATCTATGTGTTACTAAGGAAGCTGAACATGCTATGAGCAATCAGCGGCTGCGCAATCTGTGCAAGGGGCTTTTCTGGACCAGCTGTGGCGGTCTTTAGTGAATTCTCCCCACTGCGGATGTCACCAAGGCCCCCCAAGAAGTGTCCCCCTCCTCCTTGCTTTTCAAGGGAGGATTTTGATCCAGAAGGTACCTCGGACGGAGAAGAGGATCAGGGGACGGCAGCTGCGCGTTAAAGAGCATTTAGTTTCTGCCATTATAATTGGTATCGCACTACGATGCGATTGAGCCAGGATGGCAAATCGCTGATTTCTGCGCATGTGTGTGTGGTCCTCCAGGCCCCCTAGGGCACCCAAGGCTTATCCTCATGATCAATTTCCTGATAATTATAAATGGCAGTGTCCGCAGCATTCTTTTTAGCGCGGCGCAGTGGTGTAGTGGGTAGCACTTGCGCCTGGCGGCGTGATGCTTGCTGGCTCGGATCCTGGCCATCACCTGCCTGGGGTTTGCGTGTCCTCCCTGTGCATGCGTGGGTTTCCTCCCGGTGCTCCGGTTTCCTCCCGCACTCCAGGGACATAGGTCCAAACGGTTCGCTGCTCGCTATCCCTTGAGGAAAGCTTTTTTTTAAAAAAAGAAAGAAAATGGGAGTTGCCTTGGGGTCCCGCCGATAGCTCGCCTTAATAAGACGACGACCATTCCTCTGGAAGGGGTTCCTGCCTTCAAGGGCCCCACTGGCAATAGACAGAGGCGCTGTTAAAGTCACTCTTCCTGGTGGCAGGCTCTGCTATGACGTACGCCATGGCGGCGCAATATCTCTCTGAGCGTATGGCGGAGCAACAGAATATTCTGGACTGCGGCCGCCTGCTGGATACGCCACAGAGGGCTGAATTTTGCTCCGAGGTCTCAAGTACCTTGGTGATGCGGCCGTTGATTTACTGCCTATGTGATCCAGGGTAGCGGTGTTGCTGTATCCTCTGACGGGTACTCAGGTTGCATTTTTGGTCCGGTGACCATGCCTCAAAAAAAAAAAAAGTCTCGCAGACCTTCCCTTTCAGGGTGGACGTCTATTCGGTCCACGGCTGGGTGAGATCATTAAGGATTTCACAGGAGGTAAGTACCCTTCCTCCCAGAGCCCGGAGGCATGAGTTTTGCCTTAGACAGGGTTCCCCTACCTCGGGTCAGTAAGGGACCCGCCCCGGTAGGTCGCTGCAGGGGCCGGGTACCGGCAGTGGCAGTGCGCAACCAAAAAGGCGGAGGACAAACCTCCTAAGCCTGATGAGTTGCCTCCACCCGGGCTTCGGGTGGGGGACATTTTCTGATTCTACACTCTGCCACCAGTCAGGGTCAGGTTCTTCCCTTCGACTTAGGGTTCCCGCAGGCACGCCGGGAGGCCGCCTTCGGGGCTGTACAAGCACTCGAATCCAAGGGGTGATCGTGCCAGTGCCTCTAGCGAGAGGTTTCAAGGTTTTTACTCACATCTGTTCGGGGTCCCCAAAAAAAAGGGGGGGGGGGGTCCGGCCAGTACTGGACCTGAAGGCCCTGAACCAGTATGTTAGGGCGAGGAAAGTCCGGATGGAATCTATCCACTCGGTTGTAGCGGCCCTCCATCGGGGGGAATCTCTGGACATCAGGGATGTGTACCTCCATGTACTTATCTGTCCACGGCATCAGCGTTTCTTTCACTTTGCAGTGGGAGACCTCCATTATCAATTCGTGGCACTCCCTTTCGGTCTAGTCTCAGCCCTCGAGTTTTTTCACAAAACTGGTGGCTCCGGTATTGGCGTTGCTGCGACAGAGAGGCATTGCGGTAGTAGCCTACCTAGACGACCTGCTCCTGCGAGCGGAGTCCGCCTCGGCTCAGGATGAGAATGTGAGGATCACAATGACCTCGCTGTAGGACTTCGGCTGGTTGCTCAACCTGCAGGAGTCGACGGTGTCTCTATCCCGTCGCCTGGAGTATCTGGGCCTGTTCCTGGACTCAGAGCAGGAAAAGGTTTTCCTTCCTCCAGCCAAGTTGCGGTCACTGCAGCCGGCAGTGCAAACTTTCCTGTCCCACCGACGGTCTTCATTACGAGCGGGGGCTGGGGCTCCTGGTCTCGACTTTCGAGGCGATACCATACGCCCAGAGTCACACTCGTCTCCTTCAACGAGCAACTTTGGCTCGGTGGGACAGGTCCCCTCGGTCCTTGGAACTTCTGATCCATCTGAGCCCCTAACCAGGGCGTCTCTGACCTGATGGTTTCGGGACTCGGCGTTGATTCAGGGGAGGTCGTAACTACCCCTTCCGTGGGTGATTATCACCACGGATGACAGTCCTTTGGACTGGGGTGGGGTCCTGGGACAACTGTCTGCCCAGGGCCGTTGGTCGGCACAGGAGGCTCGCCTCCCCATCAACGTGCTGGAGCTGAGAGCAATCATATTATGCTTTTTTCTCTGGAATGCTGGGTCATCCGATTCGAATTCAGTTGGACGATGCCACAGCAGTGGCGTATGTGAACCATCAGGGCGGCACAAGGAGTCCAGCGGCGGAGGCAGCTCTGATACTGCGTTGGGCGGAACGTCACATTCCGGCAATCTCCGCCGTTTGCATTCCAGGTGTGGAGAACTGGCAGGCGGACTTTCTCAGTCGCCAGGCGCTGGACCAGGGAGAGTGGTCTCTCCAGCCAGAGGTGTTCAATCATATTTGCCGCAGATGGGGGATGCCGGATGTGGATCTCATGGCGTCTCGGTTCAATCACAAGGTGAAGACCTTTGTCTCCAGAACGGAGGATCTGTTGGCAGTGGCCACGGAAGCTCTGGTGGCCAACTGGGGCCGTTACCGCCTTCTGTACGCCTTCCCTCCGATAAACTGCTTCCGCGATTGATACGCAGGATAGTGGCGGAGGGAATACCAATATATCCTGGTGGCTCCAGATTGGCGCAATGGTGGCAGACGCCTCTTGGCGGCTTCCGCTGCGAGACGACCTTCTGTCTCGGGCCCATCCTGCACCCTGCTTTACCCTCGCTGGCTTTGACGGCTTGGCTATTGAGTCCCAGGTGCTAAGAGACTGGGGAGTCGCTGACTCAGTGATCCCTACATTGTTGAAGGCTCGCGAGTCTACTTCTCGCAAAAGATTTACCACCGCACCTGGAAGGCTTGTATAGCTTGGTGCGAGGGTCTTAACCCTCGCTCTTATGTCGTGTCCAGGGTCCTGACTCTTTTTTGCAGCAGTGCCTGAACAAAAAACTGGCTTTGAGCACTCTCAAGGGCCAGATATCGGCTCTGGCGATACCTTTTCAGGGACCTTTGGCTTCGCACTCGTTGATCGTACCTTTGTACAAGGTGTGCAACATGTGGCGCCTCGGGTGAAGGTTCCCGATGGCTCCGTGGGAGCGGAATTGGTGCTTTCTGTATTTCAGAAACTGCCATATGAGAATATCAGGAAGATTTCTTTATAACTGCTGTCGCAGAAGGTGGCCTTTTTAGTTGCTATCACTTCCTCCAGACGGGTGTCTGAATTAGCAGCACTATCGTGCAAGTCTCCCTACCTGGTCCTGCAATAAGGACAATGCGGTCTTGCGACCATCTCCTTCATTCCTTCCGAAGGTGCTTTCTTCCTTTCACATTAATGGAGATATTGTTCTTCCTTCCTGTGCCCTCGTCCATCGCACCCAAAGGAGTTTGAGTTGCATGGTTTAGACGTAGTGAGGGCCTTACAAGTGTATTTGGCTGCTACAGCTTCCCTTCGTAAAGCTGATGCCTTGTTTGTGCTGTCAGAGGGTCTGCGCAAAGGGTTGGCGGCCTCGTCGGCTACGATTTCTCATTGGATCTGACAGACCGTGACTCATGCGTATTCTATTCGGGGCAAGGTTCCCCCTTTTCCGGTCACGGCTCATTCTACCCGGGCTGTTAGCACTTCCTGGGTTTTCAGGCACCAGGTCTCGGTGTCGCAGGTGTGCAAGGCGGCCACTTGGGCCTCGGTTCACACTTTCACTAAGTTTTATAAAGTTGATTGCTAGCATCTTCGAATGCTGCTTTTGGCCGCAAAATTTTGCAGGCGGCAGTGTAGGCCCGTCTGACGCCTCCTTAGAGGTTCAGTTGGGTACTGTTAGCGTTTACCCACCCCTCTTTTTGACACAGCTTGGGGACATCCCCACACGTAATGGAGAGCTGCGTCTGTCAGTGGATTTTACGGTAAGTTTTAATAAAATCCCTTTTTCTGATAAAATCCTTTTCTCCGAGTTCACTGACAGACGCAGCACCCACCCCTCTGTGCTCTGTTCTTGTACGGCTTGTGTACGAACTGAAGAGCTATGCTATGAGGGGGTTTATGTGTGATGGCAGGGGCCAGCTGTTTCTTTTCCCTGCCTAGTTAACTCCTAGTGAGACCAGCATAAACCCCACACGTAATGGAGAGCTGCGTCTGTCAGTGGATTTTACGGTAAGTTTTAATAAAATCCCTTTTTCTGATATAACACGGACACTGGGTGAACCACTTCTAATACAGAGGGATAGGAGCTTTTAGATTTAATTATGAGAGCAGAGAGGAGAAGCTACCGGGGGGGGGGGTTTGAAGACAGGCACACAGGAGATAGGAGAGCTGGGAGTGACATAGCCTGCATAGACTACGAGCTCTCAGGATAAGCAATATACTAGAGCAGTCAGCACTCGGGGAGGAAGTCATGACCTGGCATTATCAAACAGATATTATAGGGGATTACAGAGGGATCATTTAAAAAGCAAAAGCACCTTGCTGCTAATTGCACATTAAAGAGACAGGAGCAGCATTTTTTTGGGGGTTAACAAACGCTTTAAGCATTTACAGCAGTTACCACCTTCTTTTCTTTTTTGTGTGGATGCCTTGTAAGAAGAAATTTCCAGAGAGGCTGTAATTTCAGTTTACATGCCTAGAATCCTGTGGCTCAAAGCCTGGACAGCTAAATATGTATGTAGAACATGCCTCATATCTATGCCCTTTGAAAGAGTGTGTCCTTCTAGTGAGGCACTTGACAAATTCAATAAAGATGGAGGGAAGGTTCTACTTCCACAGTAGAATATTAAAAAACTTCCCTACTCAGGGAATTCTACCTCTTGAAAATACTGAAAACCTAATCTCTTTACTCAGGATTTAACTGCAAAGCCCTTCCGTTCAGCATAATACTTGGCCCACATAGCCCTGCAAGTTTTCCCCAAAGTCCTTTTACTGATGAAAGGGCTCCCTCATTTCTAAAAGTGGGGAGATGTCTGTTACAGTTTGCCTCTTTCTCTAGGTCACAGACATCCCTTACTTATGGTTTCAATCAATGGTTTCAAAGGGATACAAAACTCTACTCCCTAACCACTTTATTCTATCACCTCAGAAGTGGCTATCCTGGCCTCCATATTCAACAACAATCTACCTGGGTTTGGGCGAGGACCAAGGATCCTCTAGCACTAGCATCAGATGCCTTCATAATACCCTGGTCTAAGTTCAGACTAATCTATGCCTTCCTTCCAGTGCAAATTTTACCTTGCCTGCCCCACAAAATAGAACAAGAGAAGAAGCTGGTGGTTGTCATTACACCAAACTGGCCAAGAAGGCTGGATCTACAATCTCAGGGCCCTTCTGTTTCGTCCCACTTTTCAGTCACTAGCTTTAACAGCATGGCTATTGAACCCTGGTTTTAAGAGACAAATATTTCTCTAAATCTGTCATTCTTAACCTGCTAAAGGCAAGAAAAAGCCTCTTCCAAAATGATGTATTATCGTATCCTTCTTTGCCTGGTATAAACACAGACACTTCAATCCCAGAGATTGCGCTTTACCTCACATTCTGACCCTCCTACAATCAGGATTTGACCATAACTAATTGGTCTTAAGCACTCTGAAAGGACAGGTTTCAGCCTTGTTCATTTTTTTTTTTCAAAAACCTCTGGCCTCGCTCTCCCTTTATCAAAACCTTTATTCAAGCTTGGATCAGGCCCCCCTTGCAGCACTCTGTGATTCTTTGGGTCCTCAACCTGGGTCTCTCTACCTTGCAGAAACCACCCCTTGAACCCATCAGGGATATTCCCTTAAATGACATCTGCTGTAACGTGGCTTTTTAAGTTGCTATGACATCTGAGACGTGTCTTTGAATTGGCGTCTCTTTTTTAAGGAGCCATTCCTTAGTCTTCAATTTGACAGGGTAGACCAAAGACCATTGGTGTCCAATCTTTTGACCTTCCTGGGCCACATTGTAAAAAGAGAAATTGTCTTGGGCCACTAACGATTATTGATATAGGTAATGTACCTATCTGAGTAATAAAACGTACATTTTTTTTTTGTAATTTTTTTTTTTATTATTATTATAAAATTAAAAATGGGCAACATAAAGCTAGTGTAACACTATTATTATTAAACAACAAGGATACTTGATGAGCAGTTCCTCCTGTGGCTCTCAGCAGGTAGGTGTGGCCTCTGGTCCCGTTTGCTATAATGACAGGTTTCCAGTGGCCGCACCTATTCGTGGCTCTCTGCACAGCCAGCGATTACCTGCAACTGTGCAGTGATCACAGCAGTAATTGCTGGCTGTGCAGAGAGCTGCGAATAGGTGCGTGTGCAGGCAAACTGTTATAGTGAACTGGGTCAGCGCCACAGCTATCTGCTGAGATCCGCAGGGGGAATTGCCACTACAATTTGCACTGGCCCTAAACGCCGGTGTGAAAGTAGCCTATGTATGTTCTGTGTAGGGGGGTACAGGGGGGATTGTGGACAGGGGACTTGGCACAGCACCCCTCCTAGATCCGACCACGCAGCATTTAGTTACCTGGCACCTCTGCATTCCCTGCAGCCAGGATTGATGCAAACATAGCAGCCCCGGCATCCCTCCATACATGCATTTGCTTGACTTGTCAATACAGGCTGCCATGGCTGCTATGATAGCACTGCATCCCTGGTGTCTCTCCAGATGGCCCGGGCTTCACATTTTTACACCCCTGCCCAAAGACTATCCTTTCTTCCTAAAGGTTTGTGTGAGTCTCCCACCTCAGTGAAGACATGGCCCTCCCATCTCTATACCCTGCTACAAAGCTCCCAAAGAAAATTTCTCTTCATTGCCTGCGCATAGAGCCATAAGAGTCTACCTCAAAGCAACAGCTTCTATCAAGAAGACAGACTCCCTGTCCTGTCCTGGGAAACTTACTTCCAAGTCCACCATTGCTGAATGGATAAGACAGCTGATTGGTAGAGCTTATACCCACAAGGATAGGTGAATGTAGAAGAGGATCCTGCAGAATAAATTTCCCTTCATGAATGTTATGAAACCCAAGCTTAAGGCCTTGTTCACATTGGTGTACATCCGTGTAGATGGCCTTGTTTGCCTGTATTTCTTGCAGGCAGTTCCATTCATGTCTCTTTGGATGCAGTGCCTGCACGGACACAGCCACTGGTCCCATATTGTCCAAATATAAAACAGTGCAGCGCTTAAACCAATTTCTCTCCAGTGCGTGGTCACCCAATGTGCTTCTATGTTCCAAACAGAGAAAGGTGATATAGTGCCAGATATCCTCCACCAGCCACACTAAATTCTCACCTTCCTCAATGGGCTCTCATTACAGGAGCCAAAAAACGCATGATAGATAATTTCCCAGGGACAGAAGGTGGTCAATCCTTTCTTCTTCTCAGACCCCTTTATATACCATAACCATACTCATAGGTAAGTATCATATGTGGAAGGATCCTTGGGGTAACGGTTCCTGATGGGTATTGAGTAACTCAGCTCCCCGGCACATGAAACAAAAATGCCACATCTAGTGCTCACTGCTTACTGGCATAATTTATTAATAAGAACAATAAATGTGGTACTCACATACAACTAGTAAAATCAAGCATCTGGTAAACATATCTGTGGGCGCTCGGTCCGAGACGTCCACACTGTGGAGACAGCGGCGACTGCGGATGACGTCACTTCCCTATTCCGTACGCGTATCGTCCCACCGGAACTTCGTCAGCGGATGGGGAAGTGACGCAGTCTTCCGCTTTTACAATGCCGCATAGCAACCCATTGGCTCAACACCGAGGGGGTCCCCGCCTCCTAATAAGAATCACATTACATCAATCAAAGCCTATTCCCATAGTTGCCAACCCCACGGGCCTACGTCACAGGAACCAGGGGGAACACCCCCTAAACAGCCTCTTTAAAATGCACAAAGTGTCATTTTGGTTATAAAAACGCAGTCCACGCTGTCTCCAATAACATAATGTCAATAATTTTAAAAATCACAAATACAATATTGCTAGCTTACACTTATCCACATAATCAACCTAACAAGGTAAGTATGTATAGCAGCCATGGATAAGATTAATTTTGATAACTAAAATATAGCATAAAAATACACAAATATGTATATATATAAAACAAATAAAATGACCAAAGGATCAAGAAAAATGAACCCACATATGTATAGATATACCAATATCAATATATAAAGTGATTTATAATGCATAAAACGAAGATAAAGGAGAGGAGGAGATACATCAAACAGCAGGGAATTATCGATCAGATATAAAGCAATTGAGTGTGTGCGTGTCCCGAATGCAGAATTTGCATGTTCTGAGACACATATCCACATCTGCACAGCTGTTATATTGGAACCAATTGCTGTGTCTGTGCAGCCACTGAGTCCCAGTAGACCTGAATAGAGCTGCCTGCACACGGATGCATAGAACACATGCCGTGTGGCCAAACACTGTCCTTCACACCGATGTATGCTTAAGTATGTCCGTATGAACGTGGCCTAAGTCTTCATGCCAATGCTTTCTACTGTGAGCTCACCCGTTGATGCGGTGTGTACTATCCTTTATGCTAGCAGCACCGAAGTCTCCTAAACAAGCTGCTATAGGCACAAAATACCTGGTGACATGGAGAAAGACTTTTATCTTGTGCACGCAAATTACTACTTTGCGGGAGGATTGGTCCAATCCTGAAAAGGTATTCCTTCCTCCAAAACTCTTTGCTGAGATATTTCCCTTGAAAAAGGTGTAAAAAAAAAAAGTGACCTGGTATTGGATTTTTCCATTACTGTTCTCAATTAGTATCTCGCTGTTCCTGTTTAGGATGTTCCCTCCTTTAAGGACTCTAGCAGTAGATGCTTGGAAACCCATTTAAAGGCAACTTTTGCTCTCGCGGGTCCTGCCTTACAGCCAGTCATGGCAATTTTGTCCATTTTTCAAATAGTCACTGAACGGGACATATGAATAGAGAACACAACCTTGTCTTTGAGGACAGCTTCCCCAGTTCCTGCAGAGGAAATGTTCAAAGGCTTTTACTTTTATTCACAGTTAAAAAACCCCATGGGAGGCGTGCACTACATTTTGGACCTAAAATCCCTAAACATATACATGTGTGTCCCCATATTCTGCATGACGTCTGCAAGCTCTTTCATGTTTTTTTATAGATTAGGGGAATATCGGTCATCAATGAACATCCATGATGCCTATGTTTCCCATCTTACATTTCTGATCCCTATACATTTCCATCCTTTCCCACACATCACATTTTATGTTTTGCTGTGGAAGACCAACTTTCCATTTAGATGCTCCTTTGAGTCTTAACAAAAGTACTGTCTCAGCTCCTGGCTTTGGTAATATCCTAGGGGACCAATGCCATGGGTTACCTGACAACCTGCTTCTGAAAGATTCCTCAGCCACAGTCCTGTTTCCAACAAAAGTACAATCCAGTTCCTTCAAACATTTGGATGGGTGACGATTTTGAAGATGTCTGCCTTCCAGCCTTCCCATCATCCTGAGTATTTTGGGCTGATCTTGGACCCCAGGTAAACCTTTTCCCAGGAAAATTGCTTCCTTGAGGTCCATTGTGAGATTCTCAGGTCAACTAGGCGTCCTATGACTCACTTCTGATTTGCATCCTGGGCCTCAATGTAGCCTGCTTTTGAGGTGGTCCCCTTTATCCAGTTGTACTTGAGACCCTTTCAGATAAACATTCTAACGATTTGGGGCAAGCAGATCTTCTCTCTGGCTCGCCCATTACTTTTTCCTGCCAGGCAAAACCCTCCTGACATTTTTTGGATTTCCAACTCAGCCCTAGAATGTGGGTAATACTTCCATCCCTCTCCCTGGAAGATGGTAAAGACAGATACAAGCCTGACAGGATCTACAATTCCTTGACTGTTCACTGAACCTTGTTCCCACAGGAGTTGCTGTCAACATTCGGGAACTGACAGTCTTAAAGAGGTAATAAACCCAAAATCAAAAATGTATTCTATTGCAGCTTACCAATCATAAGATGTGGTGGCTGCATTTGTTTTCTTTTCTTCGGCTTTCCCGCTGTTTTCACGTGGTTATCTCTGGAGGAATGAGCACAGGATTCACAGCAGACAGTAGCATTGCCAGTCTGCGTAAGAGGTGAGTGTTAAATGTATTAGACTTAGATACACTAACAAAAACACTTTATAATTAGTTACAGCAAGCAGTTTTTTTTCTCGTAAGATAAAGGTTTTGCATAAATAAATAAAAGCTGATCGTTTTAATCACCCCTGTCAATGTTAAGTGGTTTGTCTCATCCATGTAAACTGATAATTCTTGCTGGCTGGATCACCATATGGAAATAGAAGTAAGAAAGTCTAAAACAAGAACAAATTCAAACTATCACATCTAAGAATTGGTAGGTTGCAATATAATTGTTTGCTTTTGTATTTAATACTGCTTTAAAACCAATTCTCTTACACTGTACGTCTTTTCTACAAGGTCACCTAGTCAGCGTGCAGTTAGACTCCACCACGGCTGGAAAGTACTATAAGCTGGACAGCCCTGAAGTAAACAACCCCTATTCTCAATCAATCAATATACGCATATTGGAAAAAATGTTTTGCCAAAAATATGTAGCAGAATGCATATTGACCTAAATTTGAGAACAAATTCGATTTTTTTTTTTCAGTTTTTTTTTTAATTTTTTTTATTGCATATTTTTTATAGCAGAATGTAAAAAATATTGTTTGTGTTTTTTTTTTTTTTTTTTTTTTTTTTTTTTTTTTAATTTGTTGGTCTTTTTTTTTTTTTGTTTATAGCGCAAAAAAACAAAACAAAAAAACGCAGTGGTGATCAATTACCACCAAAAGAAAGCTCTCTATGCTGGGGAAAAAAATACATATGTTTTATTTGGGTGCAGCCTTGTAGGACCGCGCAATTGTCAGTTAAAATAACGCCATGCCGTATTTCAAGAAATGGCCTGCTCATGGTGGGGGTAAATCTTGAGGAGGAAGTGGATATGGAATTAACAAGTCAAAATTCACACTTTTCACAGACTTTTGCCGGATAGTGGTACTTGTATTATACTCCCTGGGTAGTAAGAAATTATAACTAAAGGTAAAGGATTTTTTTTTGACAGAGTGGAGAGGGATTAGAATACCTGTCAGGCTTTTATTGTTCCCTGTGCCCTCATGAGGGAGATTCACCTTCTACACTTGTCATTCTGTACTTGTTTACCATTATCATGGAAATTGAAAGTAAAAGAAAATCCCACATTTTTGGCTGTCCTCATAACAGAGGGAAAATCTTCTAGTGGAAGCACTAGTCCTGGTGACAACCAGGAATTCCATGGGGGAGATGTCCTCTTTCTACCTGTTTTGGCTGTGAGACAGGAAGTGAAGGGAAGCAAAACAGACAATGTATAACCCTTCCTTATTTTATCCAAAGTAAAAAACAATGTTTTGCCTTTAGCTGTACTTCAGGACATTTCTGTACTTCAGGACAAATCAGGAGCATTTCTTCTTTTTATCAAGCCATTTGTAGCTGCCCTTTATGGGCTAATGTGGACACTTTTAAGTTAATTTGTATCTGCTGCTACTGCAACTTTCCTGAGCATTGTCAGGCAGTACTTCCCTTTGTTTTGGTGTTAAGTGGGATATTCATCAGAGAATACATTTGACCTTGATTTCATTGATTTGTTGACTTCCAAAAATAGGTGGAAGCTGCACATGAGTTCAGGGTCAATTAAAGTTGCCTACATCTCTCAATCCTGATTTGTCCCCCAGAGACAACAGTATTTATTCAACAAATAAATCTGTTTAATTCCGAATTGAAGAACTAATTTATCACCTTATATATTTATGCGTTATGTTATTGATTGTAGTTTACAGGGGCTCCTAACCTCCCAACCTACACGCTGGATTGCAGTAATACAGGAAGTGGTATTTTGACTGGGCCTTCCATCAGAGTTGAAAACATAAAAAAGTTACAGTTACTGAAAGCCAAAATTGAACTATCTGTAAGTACAGTCTGTGTTAATTATCTAAAATGAGTGATTAATACTTAGATTGTATGCGTTATTCTAATGTATCTGTATTTTTTTTCCTGTTTATAGAATTGTAGAGAAATAACCGTGGAAAAAAATATTAAACTTCAGCCAAGTAGTAATATTACAAAACTTTATATTCTAAGTGTTGATGGCGAAAAAGCAATTCAAATTAAACACCAGGACGAGATAGAGTGGATTGCAGGTGATACCATGCAGAACCTTATATTTCAAATGTACGATGAAGGAGATAGAGAAATTCTCATCACACCCACAATTGCTGAAAGAATAAAGGTATAATCCTTTTATTTGTGTTTATGTATTCCAATCAACATTATGTTATTGGCTTTGGGCATGCATTTTTTAATAGGTGAAACCAAATTTTTTTTTATTATTTTTTTATATGTAATTAATTATTAATGTTTCCATTACATTGATATGTGTGAAGTGTTAGAGACTCAAATTGTTTTATGTAAATTGCTACTGACCTCGTGACTGAAGATATTCTCTGTAGGAATTTACCAATAAAATTGATTTCTGAAAATAGACTTACCACTCCCACAGCAATCCTGCTCAGTTATGTTTAGTGTCCTTAGGAGGATAGATGTCTCTCACTTCTGCTATTTTTTTTGCTTGATAGGAAGACTTGTTTACTATCTACAGCTGCTATTAGATGTAAGCTGGATATTGCAGGGGGCGTGCCCAGGTGTGAAGGAGGCAGCAGCGTCTCTTTGGAGCTCCGCAGTAATTTGCGCTAACATCCACCTATTTTAAGGCTTTTCACCCCATTTTCAGCCTTGGCATATAGGGAGGTGAAGTCCAGTCCCTTCAGGCATGCCATCAACCTCCTCCAAGACTTGCAAGGCCATGCTGTTAGAGCCCCGAGCGACCCAATCCTCACAAGGCCTGGGACAGAGCGCCGCCTCCGCCATCTTGCCACAGGAACAGCGGGCAAAGTGCGCCAAAAACCGAGCGGCGGCGGTCATGGAGGAACACCGCTCTGATCCTAGCAGCTAACAGGCTTCTCCACTGTCTCCCACAGAGCCGCCAGGAGGGTAGTCCCCTCAAGAGACAATCACAAAGCCCATCCTGGAGGCTATCAAGGCCAGCAGTCATGGTAAGAATTGACCACCTGGCCACCGAATGTAACCTCTTCCGCCATGATATTGACAAAGTGTGCACAAGATTAACAGCCGCGGAGGACAGGATTTCAGAGGCGGAGGACTTCTCTCATGCCCAGGCCATTAAAGTGACTGAATTGCAAGACATGGTGAGAGCACTGCAATGCAGAGCCGATGATGCGGAGGACAGGCAGAGGAGGAACAATGTGAGTGTGGTGGGTCTACCTGAGGGTGCTGAGGGCGATGGGCCCACTACCTTCGCAGAGCAATTTTACAAACAGCTCCTCACACTGGGAGATTTACCTCCCACTTATGTGGTGGAAAGAGCCCATCGGGTCCCAACGGGCACGCACCCTCCAGGTGCCTACCCAAGGGCATTCCTAGTCCGGTTTCTGAATTACAGAGACCGGGACAGGATTTTGGCTGAATCCAGGAAGCTTAAAAATCTCAAATATGAGAACGCGCAGATTATGCTGTTCCCGGATTTTTCTGCGGAGACACAGAGGAGAAGGAGATCTTTTAATGACATCCGAAAACACCTGAGGGAAAGGAATATCCAATACAGCATGCTATATTCCAGCAAGCTCCATGTGCAGTTTAAGGGTGCAGTGAAATTCTTTAATACTCCCCAGGAGGCCTGCGACTGGTTGGACGGCACACCTTAAATTGGATAACTGTGCAACAATCTGCATGAGCCCGGAGTGTGGATCCGTGTGGGTGAGGCTGTTTCATAGTTCACATTTCCCATTATTGTTTGGTTCTCCTTAAACATTTGTTACCTCTGAAATGGGGAAGTCACTATGACACATTGTGGGGGCATTTATCACTTGCTGGAGGGTCACCCATCCTGAGAATTTCCCGTTTTTTGCCCCTGGAGGGTGCTGGCGTTTGGAGTAATGTCAAGTTGCATATTTACTGATACAATTGACAGAACTAGCCTTAATGCACCACCACTAAGGAGCCACAGAGATGAATAAGAACAAAGCTGGCGGACTTGGAACTCAGTTCGGTTATGCAACCAAAGCTTTCTTCCTTTTTCTTTTTGTTTTTTTTGGGACTGTTTTTTTTGGGGGATTGTAAGCCACATACCAGACTGAGTTGGGAGAGTGTTGGGGTTGGTTGGTTTTTTGTTCAGGTATAATGGCAGGGGATAAGGAGGTTTTTAAGGGCCTAGTCGACACACCTCATATGCCTGACGCCAAAAACTTTGTGTCGGGGAGCCACTCCCGCCGGAGAGCTGCTTCTTCAGTGCTCTTGAGGCTTGCACCCTTATTCCTTCTATTGCTACAGTATCATTTAGAGGGTGGCTACCTCAGTAAAGTTTTTATCATAGAATGTTAGAAGCTTGAATGATCAATATAAACGTGCTGCAGTATTTCAGTACATGAAACAGTATAAACCACAGGTGATACTGCTGCAGGAGACACATTTGGATGGGTCCAGGGTGCTGTCCTTAGGGAAACCATGGCTTCAAAAGGTGTTCCATTCCACCTATTCCACGTATGCTCGGGGAGTGTCCATCCTCGTCAGTAAGGCTGTACCCTGTACCGTCCATCAGGTGATAATTGATTTTGGAGGGAGATATATTGCATTGGTAATAGATCTATGCCACACCAAAATGTTAATTGTTAATGTGTATTTGCCTCCGTCTTCCAATGCTCGGCTGCTCTATGCCCTCTGGTCCAAACTAGCACCTTACACTCAACTGCCTCTGATGGTACTGGGGGACTTTAATGCCATATTGGAGGGGCTGGATACTTCTAACCCGTCCAGTAGCTGCTCGCAGGACCTGGTGGCATAGGCGGAGGAGCCAGGCTTGACGGAGTTGTGCGGTGGAAGCATCCGGGGGGTAGATGTTGTTCTCATTTTTCCACATCACATCGCTCTGCGGCCAGGATAGACTTGGTGTTTGGAAACATCCCCATGGTCCCTTTGGTGAAGGAAGTTGAGTATCTACCTGGGAGTGTTTCGGATCACTCTTTCCCTACTCCTGACCCTCTCTCTCGGGAGGGTGGGATGGAAGATCTCCCCGGGATGGCTGCAGCAAGAGCAGGTACTGACCCAAATTCAGAGGACCACCTCCACATATTGGGAGGAAAACGAGGGGACCGCTCACCCCAGAATACAATGGGTCGCCTTCAATTCAGTACTTAGGGGTGAATGCATCTCGGCCATAAAGGAAGCTAGGAAGGATCACCAAGCAGAAATTCAAATATTACAGGAAAATGAAAAGGAGTGCTCGGGGAGATTCTCGGACTCCCTGTCGGACGCTACCTATCTGGCGTTGTTAGATGCCAGGAGGAGTCTTTTCCTACACTATTCAGACTTGGCGTGCACTGAGATCAGTCACAGGATGACCTCGGTGTTCGCGGAGGGGGATAAAAATGGCAAACTACTTGCCCTCTTAGTAGAAGATTTCCACCCTATTACAAGTGTCCCTGTTCTGAGGGGGTCGAGGGGAGACCTGATTATGGATACTGACGAAATACTAGCAGAATTTGTTAACTTTTTCTCTACGTTATACGCCCCCATCACGCCTTATGACTGGTCGGCGCTAGATCAACTGTTAGGCGGTTTGGACATCCCCTGACTGTCGGACCAGGACAAAGACCAACTAGATGCGCCTATGACGATCAAGGAGATAGAACGGGCTATCCCCCCCCCCCCCAACAAGCCTCCCGGGCCAGATGGGATCCCCATAGACCTGTACAAGGAAAACATAGAAGGCCTGGCCCCCAGAGTTAATGACCTATTTGCTGAATGCTTGGAAGGAGACTTTCTCCCCCCCCCCCCCAGCATGCTGGAGGCATACATGGTGCTTCTCTTAAAACTTGGAAAAGACCCCCTGGACTGTGCCTCTTATCGCCCGATAGCCTTGCTCAATACCGACTTGAAGATTATCACCAAGGTGCTGTCCACCAGGTTAGCTGGAGTAATCGCCTCACTATTAGACCCAGATCAGACTGGGTTCATGCCCGGTAAGTCCACGGACACGAATCTGCGTCGCCTCTTTACCCATTACAACTACCAGAACCTGATTCAGATACGCGAATCATAGTATCTATAGATATCGAAAAAGCTTTCAATTCTGTGAACTGGCACTACATGAGCAGGGTATTGGAGTGTATGGGTTTTGGTCCAACCTTCAGGAAATGAGTGGCGTTATTATATAGTAGGCCTAAAACAGCGGTTAGTTTGGGTCTCCCCCTTTTTTGAGATCGGGAGTGGGACTAGGCAGGGATGCC